>ML318620.1:7075-62958 GCA_005239505.1 Nicotiana paniculata
CTTTAAGTTAAGGACTGCTTGTCCTTAACTTTTTAACTTGAAACTTGAAGTTAAGGACTGCTTGTCCTTAACTTTTGAACTTGAAACGTTCAAATTTATAAGCTAACTGTGTTTATGAATTTTTAGTTAAATGTGTTCATAAAAGTTAAGGACGAAGTGTTTTTTACTTTTGGACTTAGATCACAAAGTTAAGGACTGAAAACTATAAGTTAAGAACCCATTGTCCTTAACTTTTTAACTTGAAACTTTAAGTTAAGGACTGCTTGTCCTTAACTTTTTAACTTGAAACTTGAAGTTAAGGACTGCTTGTCCTTCACTTTTAAACTTGAACTTGAAGTTAAGGACTGCTTGTCCTTAACTTTTGAACTTGAAACTTGAAGTTCAGGACCAAGTGTCCTTAACTTTTAAACTTGAAAGTTGAAGTTCATGACCTACTGTCTTAACTTTTGAACTTGAAACTCAAACTTCAGGATCAAGTGTTCTTAAGTTATGAAATTGAAACTCAAACTTCAGGACCTAGTGTCCTTAACTTTTCAATTTCAAAATTAAACTTCAGGACCTAGTGTCCTTAAGTTTTCAACTTCAAAATCAAAGTTAAGGACCAAGTGTCCTTAACTTTTGAACTTGGAACCTAAAGTTCAGGACCAAGTGTCCTTAACTTTTGAACTTGAAACTCAAACTTCAGGACCAAGTGTCCTTAAGTTATGAAATTGAAACTCAAACTTCAGGACCTAGTGTCCTTAACTTTTCAATTTCAAAATTAAACTTCAGGACCTAGTGTCCTTAAGTTTTCAACTTCAAAATCAAAGTTAAGGACCAAGTGTCCTTAACTTTTGAACTTGGAACCTAAAGTTCAGGACCAAGTGTTCTTAACTTTTGAACTTGAAAATCAAACTTCAGGACCAAGTGTCCTTAAGTTATGAAATTGAAACTCAAATTTCAGGACCTAGTGTCCTTAACTTTTCAATTTCAAAATTAAACTTCAGGACCTAGTGTCCTTAAGTTTTCAACTTCAAAATCAAAGTTAAGGACCAAGTGTCCTTAACTTTTGAACTTGGAACCTAAAGTTCAGGACCTAGTGTCCTTAAGTTATGAAATTGACTCAAACTTCAGGACCTAGTGTCCTTAACTTTTTAACTTCAAAATCAAACTGTAAGACCTAGTGTCCTTAACTTTTTAAAACAATTTTCAAAACTATGACAGTATTTTCGTAATATTCAGAACAACAGCAAAAAAGTTAAGGATATTGTGTCCTTAACGTTTTCAATTCAATTTGAAACGGGACACCAAATCCTTAACATTATGTCCTCAATTTTTATCGAATTATTACAGGACGCGATGTCCTTAAGTTTATCAATCAAGAAATTCAAAAAAAAAAAATCTAATTCGTACCATCAAATTCATAGTAAAGAAATAAAAATCAACAGAAACACACAAAATCATAACTTATTGTAAATTTATGTTGATTTTTGGATGAGAAAGTTGAATATTATGATTTGAAATCGGAGGGAGAAACTTCTGCAAGTTCGCGATCACAGTCAGGTAAGTTGAATATTATTGTTGCTGCTGAAGTTAATTGTGCTGATCGTTAATAAAAGCTTAGGTATAAGTTATAGCAGAATGGTATTTTCGTCCCGTTAGGTAAAAGTTCATTATACTAGTGGCTAAAGAATAAATACATTTAAAACATTGGCTTTAAAATAAAGACAGCTTCTATTAGTGGCTATTTGTACACATCCCCCGATTAGCTGCCACCAAACCCGTTGGGTAATAGATGACATGGAACTTATCAGGAGAAATTAAAAAATAGCCAAATTTACAAGTGATCATTCAAAAATAGCCATACTTTCAAAAGTAATCAAAATTTAGTCACTTTTCATATAGAGATAAATTTGAACGTTCAAAATCCGAAAAATACTCCAGCATAATATATATTGGAGCTCCAGTATATTATACTGGAACTCCTGTATAATAGCAAAGTATACCGGTCCACCATAATATACTGGAACTTAATACACATATGCTCGAATCTCCACTATATTATGCTGGAACTTTCCGCGTGTTGGAGTTCCAGCATAATATGCTGGAAGTTCATACACAGGTGCACTGAGCTCCAGTATATTATGCTGGACCGATCTTTGTTGCAGCGACTATTTTTCAAGGACTTGACAAACACTGGCTATTTTTGAAAAATCAGTCCGAAAACAACTAGCCCGTGCTATTTTCTATACATCACTGCAATGAATTCGCATACATATCCAATCATTGAACTTATATTGTCTTTCCATCTTATTATGAGTCAACCGGTTGTTGCTCGTGTCTTCAGCTTTTAGCACTACTTCTATTTAATATTAAAGCGTTTAGATGGACATACCAGTAGATTTTGTTTTTACCTCTAAAAAATTGTAATTTCTTTAAAATGCTAATATGAACTCGCTTCTCCTTTTTCCTTTTTGAGGATTTACGTTACAGAGTTTAACATACATCTTTATAGAATATCTTACATACAACTTGGTAACCTGTCTGAACCGCCATTCTTACCTAGCTTTGCTTATCAACTTAGAGACGCAGATGAGTGCAACGAACGGTGTTACAGTGCACAATTTTGGTCCGACTGTATAAATGTTTCTTCTGATATTGTACATTCATTGAACATAGAATGACAAGGCCGGGAAACAAAGCAGGAAAACGAGAAGAACAAATATGAATTGCTGCTTAAAGAATGTGAAAATTTATAGTGCACAAATAGCATCCACACTTGCTGGAATGACCAGCGAACTGCACGTTTCAAATTTGAAAGAAAAAAAAAAGAGTTTTTATACAAAAAGGAACGCCTAGTATGTGCAACCTACCTAACCCTTAGTATTCCTCAATCAGTAATGAGGATGATAAGAGACAACTGTTGGATCCGGATAGACGACGGGCAATTTTTCAATGTACATGAGAAGCCTCTTCATATTTTCCCTTGTTATTGAGGACAAGTCTTTGATCTCACAAATGTTGGTATAGATCCAAAGCTCGCCAGAATCTACCCTTTTGAGACTATCTCGACAGAAAGGACATGACTGAGATCGGGCACGCCTAAAGCAATCATACAACAATGTAACATAGATAAATTATTCAAGTAAAGAAGCTAATATAGAACACAGAAAATAGAAAAACGATTGTTTCTAGATGCAAAAGTTCTATTATGAGAGCATAACAAGACTTGTCTCATTTTTCTCTCTGAATCCCCTGATAATAAGGCACTAACAGAAGACCTCTCAGAGACCAATCAAGAATAAATTCGCTTCACACTTTTCCTTCGGTTTGGGATGCTTCCACTATTTTCATCCAGATTAGATTAAGACATGTCACTGCCAGAAAATTTAACCTTACCAGAATCATCCCGTTAAGAAAAGTAGAATAGAAATCAACAAAACGCTTTGTCTCACCAAGCAAATATTCAAGTAAATGTTTTGCCAATTTTGTTCTATTGCTAATTGCAGGATCCATGATTCAGCATTTGCAAAACCCTTCCACACGTGTCCAAAGTACTCCCATAGTCGGTATTGTTATTTATTTTTTAAACCAATTTTTTTCCTCAAAATATATTTACCTTGCTGGACCACAAGAACTTATGGATAATCAAATTTGTGAGCATCCCCGTACATTACATGTGTCCATCATTAAAGGAAGGTAGGTCAAGCAAAAATGTATTCCATTCACACACACAACCAAAACAGAAAATATGCAATGATCTGAAAGTTGACAATACTTCAGTACTAAAAACTTCTTGAAAGTTTATGTTCTTTTTAGTTTCAGCCTCAGATGCATGACACTAATATGTATGGAGTTAGCTACACGCAAAATAAAAAAGGAACAGAGTCACAAAGATTGTTTAAGCATACCACTTACTAAAACAAAGACATTATGCATGAACTAACAGAAAAATGGGAAATTTAACAAAATAACAGAACTTGGCTCACCAGTTTCTATAGCACTTCATGCATAAAGAATGACTGCAGGATGGCAAGACAACCTTCGTATCCATCTCCATGCAGATACCACATTCTTCCTCCCTCTCTATTTCGATTTCAGACAGTTTACCTTTGTTCATCTCATCCCCTCTTCTGTATTTCGTTTCGCAGATCTCTCGCTGTTTCCTATCTTCAATATCAGTAATTCCCCTTTGAAGTTGAAACAATGACGGAAATATCACACCTGTTCAATGACAACTCAACTCAATGAACATCATAACTTTTAAAAAAACTAAAGAAACTGGAATTTCCCTATAACGTATAATGACGCACCATAGAATTGTTTTATACTAGCTTTTCTCTCACGAATATACATGCTAGTCTTACCATCCTCATAAGCCTGCAACAAAACATCATATGCTAATTTTCGATGGAAAACAACGCTAGTAATCGCGCAAAAAGGAAAATTGAAAGATTATGACCTTATAGATAAGGATCCTAAGCAATCCAAGAGCACCAGCAAGGTGACAGTCAGACCACTGAACAAGAAACAGAAAAATATGAGCACAGGGACTGTACGATAGTCTCATCTGAAGGCTAGCACCGTCATATTCTCTTGGATAATCCGAAGCCCTGTATATATCTCAAGAAAACCAGTCATGATCAAATATACTAAAGAAATTTTTTGCAACAAAATTCTTATTTTCCAGATTTCAGAAGAACTAAGCTGTGGGACCCTAATACTAGCAAAGTTTGTTCCAATAATAGGAAAAATAAGGAAATAAGCTCATCAGAAGGAAAACGTACAGAGAATCATTCAATAATTAGGCAAAATAATTCTGAATTTCCAAATTAAGGGTTTTATTGTGTATGATATTCAAATTGGCAAAATCTCAAAATTTACACGCTGAAGAAAATACCGAGTTTGAGGTAATTACCTAGAAATTATTCAAATAATTCTACCATCAGTGATAAAGAAGGTGTTAAAACTGTTAAAATCCACACTTCGATTGAAACAATAAATAAAATTAAACTCAATCATTCAACAATTAAAAAGAAAGGTTAAGAAAGAATAGAGATGAATAAAGTAGACGTACAGAGTATTGGCATGCTGAATATCAGCTTCAAGTGCTTTCAGTGAATCTTTAAAAGACTTCCTCATCACCCTACCAATATTCCCATTCAAAAACAAAAATCTAACGCACTTTCAATAAATACCTCAAACAAAAAAGAAAATCCTAAGAATAATTCCTCAACTACTAAGCTTTTTCAGATACAATTCCGAGACTCTGTTTTCAGTGGAGAAACTTAAGGCGCAAAAGCGTGAAGCGTTTGTTTGGCAAAAGAATTCTGGAGAGTATTCGATCGACCCGATGTCAAGGTGGTGGTTGGAGGGTGAGGTGTGTGTGTGGGCGTGGGGGTGCGGGGGTCGGGGGAGGGGTTCCCACTCAAAGACTATCGCTTGCACCGCACGCTTCTTCCTGACTTTCAGCTTACTGAAATCTCGTAGGAGTATTAAAGTGTGTGATGGTTTTTGTAGAAGAAGATTAATTATTTTGCCTTTTTCGTTTGGGAGAATTAACTAAACCCTACAACTTTTTTCCATCTTAGGAGAGGTCAATAATTATCCCGCACCCACATAATATATATATATATATATATATATATATATATATATATATATATATATATATATATATATATATATATATATATATATATATATATNGTACCTTATATTAATGTGTATAAAATTTTAAAAATTATATAAATATTATTAAATAATATATTTGAGTTATAAAATAAAATTTTATAAATATAAACTCTTGAAAATAAATATTGATCCTCTTTAGTCAACAAAGCTCAGTGATCTAATTTTTTTTTTGGTTAAAGTAGGATATTTATATATACTAAATTAAAAAACATTACAAAGTACTGTCAGTGCTGGGGTACTGTAGTTCCCCATAAGTGCGATGTTTTGAGACACAGTATCAATATTACATGCCAAAATTTTTCTAACAGCTGCAGTTCCTAGGATGTCTACCCAAAATACATTGTTTGCAAACACCCGAGGAACTACTAGTAAGTTGGATTTACCCAAAAAAACTTGGCTTTGCTGCCTCCTTTGTTATAGTGTATGTCACTCTATTCTGCTCCCTGAATGTGTGTCTTACCACGACCCTGTCCATCCTTGGCATTAACAGCCTGCATTCACAAATCATGGGATTGTATGTTAGGTTACGTATGAGTAGCATTTGGATTATTTCTGTCGAGTCTGTGTTAATGACCAACGGGATCAATTACTTTTGCTCAACTAGCTGAAGTCCTTTTAGGAGAGCTTTCAGTTCAGCCATGGTGTTGGTTATATGAGGTATGTTTTCCATGTACCCCATAATCCAATCCCCATTGTGGTTCCTAAATACTCCACATATTCCTCCTATTTTCGGATTGCCTCTAGTTGCCGCATCTGTATTCAATTTATAGTGCCCTCTACTGGGGGGTTCTCACTTCACACTGATTTGGAAATGCTTCTTGATGGTGACATTTTTCACCAACATAAAATATTCGAAAGTTTTAGAGATGGTGTTGGTGATGCTGATTCTATCCTTTTTGTTGTTATAGATGTTGTGATTCCTGCATAACCAGATGTGCCAGAAACAGAAAGGAAAAATATTTTTCCAAGGAATGTTTTCATTAAAAGGAGTATTTCTAAGTTTGTTCTATGTTAATGGCCACTGTTGAGAAGAGAAGATGGGGTTCTGGAGCCTACTGTCGTTAGAAGCCTTGGAAAGTAACTCCTCCCAGAATTGGGCTGCATTTATGCATTCAAAGAAAAAGTGGTCGCT
Organism: Nicotiana paniculata; assembly: GCA_005239505.1. Taxonomy (NCBI): domain Eukaryota; kingdom Viridiplantae; phylum Streptophyta; class Magnoliopsida; order Solanales; family Solanaceae; genus Nicotiana; species Nicotiana paniculata. The sequence goes on from ML318620.1 coordinate 13,881, forward strand.
TGTTTCTTCTAAATTCTGGCAGAAGCAACATTGAGAGTTACAGTTAACCCTAATCTTGTGAAGGTGGGCTTTTGTTGGTAACATATCTTGGACAAGAAGCCAAATGAAGTTCTTGACTTTGTTAGGAGCTTGGAGTTTTCAGATCCAGTTGAAAGTCCCTTCCTCTTTATTTTCAAGGTTTTTATTGTTTTTGCTAAGGAAAGTGTAGGCAGAGCTATTGGTGAAGGACCTACTAGGGGTCAGCCCCCAAATTAGCTTGTCTTCCTTGGTGGGGTTGGGGGGAATGAAGACAGAATTGATCATGCTTGAGATATTGGTAGGCAGCTCCATGGAGATGGAAGATAGGTCTCAGTTCCCTGAGTTGTAGACAGTGTCTACTTTGGTAGTTAAGTCATGAGGGGTAAGGGGGCCTTCTACCATATTGTTTAACCAAAGAATTAGACCCTTTGACTAAAGCTTATTTTTAATATGAATATGGTTTACTGATAATCAAGATAATGGGAAAAATGAATACTAAACAATATTGCAGAAATAAAAGATCGATGTTGATTGTATTCGAGAATCAGATGCTTTTACAAGCTGTATTCTCCTCCCTTATATAGGAGATTCTTATAACGTACTATTCTTGCTATGATTACTCATTAATGACTAATTATGACATTAATGAGGCGTTACAAAAGATAACGGTAATTGGGGTTCAGTTACATAACGTTCGAGTAATCAATTGTGGGTCCTTGAATATGCTCGTAACTTTGTCTAGATTCATTCTGGCTGTGCCTCTCTCCCGTTTTGATCAAGTTGAGTTTTCCGTGGCTGATAAGTTCGTGGGTTTACTGAACCATGCCTCTTTGTACCGTATCTCTTCAAGGAGCCACGCCCAGCTGTCGCGTTTTCCTGTGTCTACGTGACTAGATGAGTTGTCAAAAGCTGGCTTACGTGTGAAACTCATTTTTTACCAATACAGATAGTCCCCCCACTAACCATATATTTGACGATTAGTATTTATTAAGTGGATATTCATTTATGACGGGAATATTTTGCCGCCGCTTTTCCTTGAATCATTGTATCCCTCTCTGCACCATAGACGTCATTTGTCACTTCCATTTAATGCTCATACCACGTGTCTTTTTCGGATTGGTTCTGCATTTACTTAGCACCTTTTAGGACTTTTTGCAAATAGTCCCGAAGTGACATCTTCAATTATGACTTTTCATCATTATTTTCCTTTTTCTTCATGTTTGACGATTGTCTTCAAGTATAAAATCATGTTTTCTTTTCTTTGCTTCCACGAAACACTTTTCTAACTTTGTCTTTTGTAAAGAACTTTCTTCTTTGCCTTTGTAAACATGTCTTCTTTAAACCAACCTCAAAGAATAATAGATATTGAAAGTTTAGCGCCTTCTTCTGCTCCGACTAGGAGTCGGACGGGTGGTAGACTTAGAAGTCTAGGATCCACTCCTTCGAGGGGATCTTCTTCTTCTCAGATAGTTCCTTCTCCTTCTACTAGATCTCCGGTTTCTCCAAGATTTAGGGTTTCTCGGTTTTTGTCTAGAGGTAGAGGTGAACGTCTTCATGAACCTGGAGTCGATGAAATTGTCCCTGCTGAGTTTGTTTTCGCTAGGATAGTCAAGTTCTTGTAGATCAATCTTCTTCTCTTGATAGTGTAGAAAGATATCCAACCCTTATAACTGAGGGTCAGATTTCCCTTGTTCGTAGGGAATGCTTTTGGAAATATGACTTTCCTGTCTATATTCCGAATAGTAATCAAAGAATAACGTCTTACAAGACGGTATATTCTTTTGTTTATACGTATCCTTTCACTTTAGGGTTTAGACCCCTCCCCATTGACCCAGTTATAATTGAGTTTTGTCGTTTTTTCAATATCTGCTTAGGACAAGTTGGTCCGCTTGTGTGGAAAGTTGTCGCATGCCTTAGGAGTTTGGCTTCTTTAGCCTCGGTTCCTTTTACCTTCAACCATCTTATTCACCTTTACTCTCCTACCTTATTTCGTGAAGGGGGTTTTACTCTGACTGCTAGAAGCAAAAGAGTGTTGGTAACCCTTGGAGACGATAAGGATAGGGGTTGGTACCTCCGGTATGTTGTTGTTCCCACTGCTGGTTTAGTGGGTGAAGAAAATCTTCCCTTCCTTGAGAAGTGGAATCGCCCACGTGAGTATGCTTTAGCTTGCATTTACTTTTTCTTGTTTTGACTTGAGATGCTTTATTTTATTTAACACCGTATCTGCTTATTTTCCTTTTCTCAGCAATCATGAATACTGTTGAGAATGTCTCTGGTATTCGTGATTGGGTAGAAAAACTGTTATCTGTTGCTTCTTCAGAATAAAGATCTTGGAAGTACCTCTCTGGAAGGTATGGTTGGCAAGTAAAAACCCACGGTAAGTTAAGCTTTTGTTCTTGCTTCTTTCCTTACTCGAGTCTTTTTTTTTGTCGTTTAACTTTTTTCCCTTTTTAATAGGATTCTCTGCTCGTGGGGTGTCTGCTTTCTCTAACCCGAAGATGTCCTTGGCTCAAGCCTAGGAAATTATTGTTGGTTCATCTTCCTCGAAGAGGAAGATGAGTGAGTCTTGTTCCATAGAGGAAGAGGAAGAGGGTGATTTAGTGCACAGGCCACGGAGAAGGCGAATGGTCTTAGATGATGAGCCTACTACCTCAACCTTGCCTCCCGTGTCTGTGATTGAGCCCCCTGTCTTTGATGATGTTTCACATTCCCCTATTCATGGTGGTATTGATCTTGCTCCTGACGACGTCTCTTTGGCTGTTGTCTTTCCTGCTTCTTTGAGAGAAGTTGTTTCGTCTATTCCTTTGGCTATCTCAACTTTTGTTGCTGCTTTGCCTGTAACTTCTTCAACTCTTCAACTTTTCGTGCCTGCTTCTTTGCCCGTGGCTTGTCCAGCTCCTCAACCTTCTGTGCCTGTTGCTATTCCATCTCTGCTTGCTTCCATGCCTTCCGTTAGGGAAGTAGGGTCTTCCAGTAGAGAGATACAGCAGGTGGTAATAGAGGTTCCAGCTGAGGGAAACCTTTTCAAGAAGACGGGTGAGCCTGAAGTGTGGCTCAAGCCTTTGACAGGTCCCGTTGAGAAAGCAAAGCTAGCTAGCCACGGTGCTCTTACATGGGCCAATAAGGTCGTGCATACCTCTTTGAAGGTATGGTGTAAATTATCCTATTTCACTCTCGTATATGAAATTTACCATATCTGACTGGTTTATTTCTTCTAGATTAACCTTATAGGCATGGAGCTTATGAAGAGGATTTCAAACACAGACCAAGAGATAAGAGAGTTGCAGGCAGAAGTTGATAATTGTAAAGCACGATATGATAGCCTAAGGATTGACATAGACGCTTTAGAAGAGGAAATGAGTACCTTGAAGCGGCAGATGAGACTTATGGCAGCAGAACTAGCAGTGGAGCGGGCTTCTTGCAGTCAAGATGACAAAGATAAGAGTGTTCTGGAGTCTTCCTTCGTTGAGCAGTTGTCCCGTGCCTTAGAGGAGACTAGAGACTTGAAGAACTTGCTAGGGTAGAAGGAAGAATACTCAGGCGAGCTCGTGCAATCACTCACTCGTACTCAAGAAGATCTTCGAAGGGCTTTAGACAAAGCTCAAACTTTAGAGGCAATTCTACAATGGATTCTGAATTCATAGCTTTAGATAAGGCCGGTGAAGAAGCTGAATGGATCCGGAATTTCTTGGAAGATATTCCATTTTGGCCCAAACCTTTGGCACCTATTTGTATACATTGTGATAATCAAGCGGCAATAGGCAGAGCAAGGCAGGGCAGGGAGCGTTATGTATAACGAAAAATCTCGTCATATACGACGGAGACATAATACCTTTAGAGAACTACTCTCTAGTGGTGTTATCACAATTGACTACGTAAAGTCAAGAGATAACGTGTTGGATCCACTTACAAAAGGCCTATCTAGAGAGGCAATTGTAAGATCATCATAGGGAATGAGGTTAAGGCCTATGACAAGTCATCATAGCGGTAACTCTACCTAGCAGACTGGAGATCCCAAAAGATAGGTTCAAAGAGTTCAAACAAAGTTATGAATGACGGTTCAACATTTTCAAATAACTCAACCCATTCTCGTGATGAAGACAATGTTCAGAAATAAAGGTAAAACATTAAGGCTTTTTGATGAGTCAATAAAGCTTAAAGCTTTTTAATGATTTGCCAAGTCTGGCAGGATATGACCAGATAGTGTGTCTTTAGTATTACACGTTTAGGAATCGCCTATGTTAGTGTGAAGTGCAAGCCGCTTCAAGGGGAATGAAAGTAAAGACCCATTCTCTAAGCACTCATGAAACCAGGCGGTGTTCATGGCTGAAACAAACACAACCGTGAGAACCATAGATGGTTAAGGATTGATTGTGTGACTTATGTTGTCTAGGTATACAACAAAGCTCGACGGTTCAAAGATATCAAATCTACCGATTGACCGAGTATATCCGATATAAGTTCACTACGGAAAGTTCAAAGGGAAACCTACTTATCCAGATGCAATTAATTCTTGCATGTAAAACACACACACGTCCGTGCATTCCTTTATTTTATAGCCATTCCCCATTCATGTGGGGGATTGTTGGTCTTTAAGCTTAGTGTAGCTTAATTTTAAGCTTAGTCTAGCTTAAAGAGAGTGAATGGAAAATGGTGGGAAAAGAAATGGAGGGAAGTGAAATTTTGAATTAGTGCACTTTGTCCCTCATTGGAAGAAGGAAAGAAAATCTATGTGTATATATAGAGAAGCTCTTCTTCTAGCTCTTAAAGAGTTGAGAAGAAGGCAAGCCTCGCGCCGTCGTCGTCGTCGCTCGCTCGGCTCGGATTTGGATTTGGATTTGGATTCGGATTCGGATTCGGTCAAAGATCGATTGATTAATCTTTTTGGATAAAATTCTTTTCAAATTATTTCATTAATTAATGGAAAAAATTCAAATCTGGAATGACCCGCGACCCGGTCCGGTCCGACCCGTTTTCTTTCCCGAATTATTTTAAATTCGTTTTAAAATGCTATGGCTGTTCTGAAAGGATTCACACCTGTTCCAACAGCTATGACTGTTATGAAAAGTTGCAAAACCTTTTCAGAAACAGTACTAAATTGGCTATAAATATACCATGAAACCCAGAATTTTTACTTAATAAATTTTCTGATCTTCTTCTGCACAAAATATTCCAGTATATTTTACAGCCTTCGAGTGGTTCATTGTTGACCGGCATATTTGGTACCAATACTCCGGTGAAAAATACAATTTCAACATTTTACAGAAATTCTCTCTTTAGAATTTCAACACTTAGATAGAAATTGGGTTCATCAATCCTTGTACGTCAAGTCAATAGGGAAAAACGAGTTTTCCCAAATCAACGACATTTTGTTCTCGAGTTATTTTTGCATCTTAGTACTTCCTTAGCAGTAGTCTTAATTTAGATGTAGTGGCTGAGAATAAAAAACGTTGTAGTGGTATATAGGGACTACGCAGTGCGAAAGGCAGTAAGCTTGGCAACGCAGCACTAGGTTTGAGCGCCAAAATTATTTATGGTTGCAACTTTATTTGTTTCAAGGATGTCAAATTAGTGTAGTTATTGAAGCAGCTATACGTGGAATTGTGTATGTAGTCTGTGTTGAAAAAGACAAGTATTGCAGCAGAGGAAGAGTCTTGAGTCATGATTCCTCATAATGAAAGGAAGGACCCAAGCCACCAACATGAACATGAAAATGTCTTAACGTCTTCTTCCTTTCAACATGACAACTGTCACCTTCTTCTTCTGCTACGCATTTTTACGAGGGAAAGAACATAGTCTACCATGGGACACGGTTTTAACTTTTAATTAAATAATACTTTTCTTTTTATGGGTCGTAATATTTAATCTGTTCAGATATAAAAAATAAATTAATCTCCTCTTTTTAAAGTTGCCCTTGGAGCAAAGAGTGTTTAGGACTAGGAGTAGTTTGTTATATTTTTAATGAACAAATTAAGGTTAGTAGGATCAATTTCATTATTAATTAATGCTAAAAGAATTCATTAATATGTGAGAAAAGAACCAATATATCACTTAAAATGGACCGGAGGGAATAGTAAATGTTACTCTATTTATTTTATTTTGTATATTTGGATATGAAATTTAATATTAGAAAAATAAAGTTTTGACTAATATATAAAGTATTACTAAGTTAATACTCTTAATTAAATATGTCATGATATTTTCTATGACTATAAAAGTATATATATCGTTACAAATAAAATAAAAAATTCAAAAAAACTAATTGTTCTTTTCGAAACAAATATTAGACAAAGTAATACTAGTGGAATGAAAGAATTACAAGCTAAACAAGCAAAAAAGATATAATTTTCTTTTTTTCTTGCTTTTCATCTTACACTTGGAAACGAAGCATAGCTTACTCGACAAGAGGGATTACTTTGATAGTGTAATAACTCCAACGAAGAGGGAAATTTAAAAAAAAAAAAAAGGATATCTTACTCCAAATGTTAGGCAAAGGACTTTTCATTTACTAAACCTAATTTAATTTCTTGTGTCGTACTAGAACAATCTAATTAGATTTCCTTGTTGACTAATAGTCAAAACGTGCACTTGTTGGTGAAATGTTTCGTTCAGCATAAGGTTCCATAACTGTTGCACTGTCTGTAACATCTCCGATAATTTTAATGTGAACAAGCGGCTCGTTATAATATAAAAACTTTATATCTTGAGATTAATGTAAAGTTGATGATAGAATTCACAGACATTAATATTATGCGCTTATTATTATACAATAATTCCTTGAGAAGCAGAACCAAACAGGTAGACATCGAATAGGAGGAATGGAGGTTTGGGCTAACAAGTCCTAATCCTAAGCTGATAACTATTAGGGTATTATTACTTTTAGTCCGTGTCAAACTTTTTACGTTCGCTAGCTGAAAAAAGTATATAAAATTTATATATAATATACAGAATATATATATATATATATATATTGGCTATTATTTTGAGAGTTACTATACAATATCATTTTTTCTATAATAATATTTTATAGGAAAATAAGGAGTTTTTTTTTTAATACTAAAAACATTAAAACATACAGAAAAATTAGAAAGAATTTCGTGTTTTTGAGTAAATTCAGCTGGACCACCATTAGCTATTAGTTTTCTTTTTACAAAATTAATCTCTTTTTAATTTATTACTTATTTTTGAGGTTTCCGAACCCAAACATTCTCATCACCTGGCCTGTCCTCAGAAAAAAAGAAAAAACATATATAGTACAATGGAAAAAGACGGAGGAAGGAGACAAAAATCAGATCCCAACAATAGGGAATTGGGGCCGGAAATGTTACGTTGGCCGCCGAGGTCCCCATATTTCTTTGTTAATTTCCCGTTTGGCTCTTTCCAGATTTATCTGTAATTAACATGACCAGTTGTATGAGACATCCTTTTCCGTTCCAACTTATCAAAAATAAAAATTGAATATTCTCTCTGGTCCAAAATAAGTTTTTTTTTGTGGTCTTAAATAAGTAATTTTTTCAGATTTCAAGAATGAATTAATTATTTTTTTCCTGCATTGTCCTTGGAGTAAATGATCGGAGTATGTGTTAGGAGTGTGTATGTGAAAAGATAGTAAAGATTTATATGATCAATTTCATTATTAATTAATGTTAAAAGGTGAATATATTAATATATGTAAAAACAACAAAAGAATCACTTATTTTGGACCAGAGAGAGTATAAAACTGCAAAGGGACATTTGCATCTATACCCACTTTTTGTGTCACGTTTTAACTTGTGCCCGCTTTGCAAAAAAAGTTACAAGTGTACCCGCTTTTTCGCATAACTTCAGCATACGGGGCTGAAGTAGCAAAGACAATCACGCAAAACTTCAACATTCTAGTAGATGGGCCTGAAGTAGTAAGTGTGTTCAACCAAGTGTGCTGAAGTTTTTGTTTGTAATTGATGAACTTAAGCATAGTAGTTGAAGTTTTGTTCTCTATTTGCTAAAGTTTTTGTTTGTAATTGATGAACTTAAGCATAGTAGTTGAAGTTTTGTTCTCTATTTGCTAAAGTTTTTGTTTGTAATTGCTGAAGTTTTTATTTTTGTAACTAGCGAACATCAGCTCTAGAGCTGAAATTTTTGTTTTGTAACTGGCGAACTTCAGCTCTTGTTTTGTAACTGGCGAAATTCAGCTCTAGAGCTGAAGTTTTTGTCTACTAACTTACATAATTATTTATAATTTATTTTTAAATAATCTGATAAACATATTTATGACAATCATCCCATGAACTGAAGTTCCATAGCAGCACCAATAGCAGCAGCAACAGAAGAAGAAGAAGAAGAAGAAGAAGAAGAAGAAAACGAAGGAGGAGAAGGAGAAGGAGAAAGGGGGCTGAAGTTATTTAAAAAGTGGGTACAAATTAAACGTTTTAAAAAAAATGGATATAGATTAAAAGGGCGCTCCGTGCAATTTTTACAACAACAAAAGCTTGGAATAACTTTCATAAAAACTGGTCCTTTTTTTCTTGGATTCTGGACGATGACGTCATAAATGTTCTTCATAAGAAAGAAGAAAAATAAAGGATTAGTTACTTCCTATAGAAAAGATGGATACCTTATTTATTTTAAATAAATATTCTTTTAAAACATTATATTCCATAGCTATCTTTTGATTTTTTATAGCCAAATATTTATTTATGGTCACCTCCTATCCTTAAGTCATAAAATAAGCTTTGTATTATTTTTCTCTCTCATATCCCCTCAAATTTCTCCCGATGTCTTCTCCTCCGCCGGACGCTGGAGCAATTGCCACTGTCACGGTTCGACCATGGCCGTTATTCAGTGATACTACCGCCCTCAGCCTCCCAATCTCATTCTTTGACGCAACATATCGGATCAACAAAAACCTCCGTTATTTCGCTGGTAATTACGTGCTAATCGTCAAAAATCGGAGGCAACGGTGACGACAAGCGAGGACTGGATACTGTTGCTGCTTCAACAAGACGACATTAGGGTTGTTCTTGAACAAAGAACGGCGGAGTTGGGGGCTAACCAACTTGCATTTTCTGTTAAATATTCTAATGTATGTCGCTGTATTTCCATGTATTTATTTGTATTCATTGTCTTTTTTTCATTGTATTTCAATGTATCTCGTTGTATTCTATGCATTTCATTGCATTCATTGTCTTTTTTCCCCATTGTATTTCAATATATCCCGCTGTATTCTATGTATTTCATTGTATTCATTGTCTCGCTATATTCCATGAATGTATTCATATATATTTTTTAATTAATACAATTTATGTATTCAGATGTATTATATAATTTCTCTGAAGATTGCTATGTTTTTGGGGTGTTTTTCGGTTGAAAATCTTTTTTATAACTGAAAATACAAAATTTGTGTGTTATAATTGAGTTTGTTGAGTTATATTAGGAGTCTATTATGTTAATTGATTCACTTTTCGCTTAAAAATAGTGTAATCCCCTGTTTCACGTTGTGAATACAGTCGAATACAATAATCTATCCAGCTGTAATCCCATGTTTCACGCCATGAATACAGTCGAATACACCCGAATATAAAAATCTGTCTAGCTGTAATCCCCTGTTTCACGCCTAGAAATGCTACTGTATTCATGAATACAGTAGCTTAAATACATCGAATGCACTCTAAAAAATCTAAAAACATAACTATAAAAAATAATATAATAAATGATAGCTACAATTAACTAATAACCAATAAATAATAGTGATTTGTGAAATTTTTCCAAAAAATAATGATTTCGTTAGATATTAACGAAGTCTCTCGGCCATGTGTGGGTCTCTCTATTTATATCTTCTATTATTATTATTAGTAGTACTCTCTCACTCTCTATAGCCAGCACCTAAAACGTCAAACACGAATATGTGGTTGATAAGTTAAAAAGTTACTCCCTCCCTCTCATATTAAAAGTTGTAATTATTAAGAATAGTTATCTTAAATTATTTATTATTTTAGAAATTCAAGATAAAATTAATTATATTTTTTTTTTATTAATAATAATTGTTCTTGAAAATAGAGATAACACATAAATAAAATAAATATTTAATAAAAATAGATTATATCTTAAGATATAAATAAGGGTAGAATAGTCCAATCCCTTTCCTAATTAATATTTCTTAAGAGACATATAAAAAAGACACAACACATAATATAAGACAGAGGGAGTAATATTTACAAACTTAAATAAGATAGATCTATTTAAAGAAACCCATAACTACTGTTTTAAAAGGCGTGCAAATAAGGAAAGACATTTTACATATGCTTTAGTGAGGCGTAAGCCCCGAAGCACGAGATATAAGCTCCCATGTGTATTTATTTTTAATATTTCATAAAATAATATAATGATCGTGAATATTTTTAAATAGGTAATACTGCATAAAAATTGAAAAAAAAAATGATAAATAAGTAAAAAAAAAAAAAAATATAGATGTGCTCCATACCCACTAAAACCTAGTCAAAATAATCTATTATACACTATTTACAAGTACAAGTAACTTGAGTTGAAATAAAAAAAAATTTACGTTGAGAAATAAAAAGGATGACTAACTTGCAATTTGAATTTTGAACTTGCTGCTATGGAGGAGAATGAAGTTTTCTTTGTATTTGCAAAAAACAAAAATGAATACTTTGGAAGATAGTAACAGACTAGAGTACAAGATAATGAATTGGGAAAGACCATAAAATAGGACTTCTAGCAATAAAAAAAGGTCTCTGCTTTTAAATTTGATATTTCAGTTCTTTTTAAAACTTTTGAGTGATTACAAATTGACTTTTGAGAATTTAGGTGTTGTATTAATTAAGGACTTATAGAAATTGTCAACTTGATTAGACTGCATATTCTAATTTTTGCTCGTTTCATATCATATCCAGAAGCAACATCATTGAGATGACCATCTATAGTAGGAAATTAAAATAAAGCAATATAACCAATGATGTATAGCATCATTTTCTTTATTAGTTCTATTTTTTAAAATGGATTATACTACTCATTTAATTAGTAGTAGGACCAAATATGATTGGTTGTATATGACAATGACATAACAACTTCTTCATTTGCCTTACAGAAAAATTCAACTTAAGCATCCGTGGAGTGATGAACAACCCATTTCTTGGACAACTAACCTATCTAAACTTGAGGGTTTCTAAAAAACTTATGATAAATTGATATATCATAAATTGATCGTTTAATTCTAGCTCTGGTACATAAATCATCTCACAAGACTCGTAATAGGTTAGCTGGTTCTCTTGTGCAAAAGAAGAAAAATAACTCCTGCCTCTTAAATTAATAAAGATCATTACTTTGATAATTTCGGAATAAAGTTGGCGATTAACTTTATTCCATGTTTAGTTTGGGATATTAGCTAATCCCGAAATAACTTTTACACTAAAATGATGGGATTAATTATCCCATGTAGAAGGAGGGACAACTAATCTCATGAGATATCCCACCGTTGTACCAAACGACCCCTAAGGCTGAAACTTGAGATAGTTACTTCTGCTAGCGGTGTAGATCTTAAACTAGCTCTACAGAAAAGTCTTGTTTGCTTACTTGGGCCTCTCATCTGTCAATAAAAGGGATACTCGATACACAAAGCATTCAGTGTTCACGTAGGGCACAGAGAAGGACTGTACCCCAGGGGGTGTGTTATAAATAGTCTATCCTGACGCAAGCGCTAGCGGCTGATTCCAAATCTCGAACCCGTGACCTATAGGTCATACAAATATAACTTTATCGTTGTTCCAAGGCTCCATTTCACCTATCATCAGTCAATATTAACTTATACTCCAGAAAGACTAATAGCCAAAAAAGCTTTGCAGGTTTTTTTTTATTTTTTTATTTTTTTATTTTTTGGTCGTCAAAAGCTTTGCAAGTTGATTCACAACTTGGAAGAATAGTGAATTTATTTCTTATGGAATCTTGATTTTCATGAGTATAAAGATTCCATTTTAGTAACTGGCTTGATATTACAAAGAGTCTCACGAAATAACAGATAATATAATCACATCAATACTAGTTAGTCTTCAGGGGTATAACTGGAAACATTCTAAAAACTTCAAGGCTCAATATTTCTTCCTTCGGGGAAGAGTTTGTTGCACAAAATGTATTCTCAACGTGAAAAAGGAAAAAAAAAGTGTGGGGCTGAGTCTATAGACTTTATATACCTGTTCTTTAAGGTGTTATCCACATAGCAAAAGATCCTCTTTCCAACCATTCAATTATCTTTAAACTGTATGCTACATGTATCACTTGCTCAAACTATGGCATCGAATGGATCATAGTGGCATTAAGTAGTTGCATTTTCAGTAAGTTGAGGAACTGTAACAGGGGATAAGACATCAGCAAACAACAACAACAACGTACCGTCCCATAAGTGGGGTCTGGGGAGGATAATGTGTACGCAGTCTTACCCCTACCTTTAAGCAGGCAGAGAGACCGTTTCCGATAGACCCTCAACTCAAAGCTAGCATGCATAATCACAATAGTATAGAGGAATACATGCCAGATGGTCCTCGATCAGGTGGTAGAGATAAGTTTGAAGTAGCTTATTGTCCCTCATGTCCAGTCTATACCAGTTATATATGACCATCCGGGATGCTCCTCGATCAGGTGGCAGAGATACCATACTTATGACCCTAGTCGTCCTGCCTCATTTACTAGTTTGGAGACAAGACAGACTGTAATTGGCAATTAGATGAAACGACTTACGGTTGTCCATTTGCAGGGCCATGAGAGATGTGTAGCCCAATGGACAAGAATAATCCAGACCACAAAGGTCTTCTTTGACTACTCTCCGTAAAATCCAGGCCGTAAAAGGTTTTCTTTGACTACTCTCCTCAGCCTATTGATATGAAACGAGTTGAGTATTCGTATGGACCTTCAATAAAATCTCAACATCACTTCAATCCAGGTGCCGAATGACTATAAGAAGTGTACTTTTCAAAAGTATTGGCTTCTCTTAAATACCCTAAACTTCTTTCTTGCAAGAACTGGCCTTCAGAGATCTTCAATGATGTTTGTCCAACCTCAGAGTTACTCTAAAATACAAGGCACAAGCTAGGAACTCTGTGCACCATAGCGCCTCTGCCTTTGCTGGAAGGAACTTAAAGCCTCCAAAAATTCAGTTTCTTCAAAATCAGGCCAATGTGAATGTGAAAAGAACAGTTCAGTGTAGGCCAACTGCCAGAGTAAGAAATTGCTAAGTCTTTGCTCCCCACTAGTCCTTATAAGTAAATCAGGACACGGAAAATCAGTACAGCTTGTTTGTAACTCCTGCTCTACAAGGAAACTATCTACGTCTTTGGGTTCCATAATGCCATCCTTCACTTTTTGAGCAATGTTTTGACAAGCTTGTACAACATCATACTGTCCACCGTAGTTGACTGCAACAACGAGGTGAAGTCGTGAATTTTCCTTGGTAGTCTTCACAGCTTTATCTATTAAGTCCTGCAATGACTTGGGGAGCTTACTGGAGTCTCCAATTATAGACATCCGAATCCCTGCTCTGTAGAAATATAATAAATCACATAACGAAACTCTGTAGACTATATAAAGTCATCGTAACAACTCAAAGTTAAAGCTCTAAGAAGGAAAGAAGAAAGGTTATGCAAGTATGTGTATTTGGACAAGGTGAAAATCAGAATTTGTACAACGAACTGATGAAGTTGCAACTATAAACATAAAGAGCCTATTAAGTCAAAGTTTGTGATAAACCGGTGTTAACACTTTAAGCATTCATCTAACTAATTACTGATCTTAGCAAAGCAATTACACTAACAAAAGTCAGTTTTAAAATCAACCAGTCTCAACACGTTAAGCATTCATCTTCACAGTAATTTCAACTAATTAATGATCTTAGAAAAGCAATTACACTTAACATTGGGTGTTTGACGACTTCAACAAATTAATGATCTTAGCACACAACATGAATTACTAAAGCCATAGCCTTATAAACCATGTTTTATGTACTAAAAGGTCATTTTGGTTCATGGTCTATTTACACAAATGTTATAATACGACGACATTGTGCGGTGAATAATAATGTAGGGATTTTTACGTGGTGAAATAAAAACAAAGATGTTATGCCGGAACTGTTTACTAATCTACTTTAAGGGAACATTTTGTCTTTAGATACTCTTATATGAGTCAATATTTTATTTGATTTTCTAATACTCCTTTGGATCTTTATTAATTAGATAAAACTTAAATAAGCATCTTCGGCAGTATATAAATAATAGGAGTATTATGTAGAAGTATATGCTCTAAATAAACCAAATTTGTAAACTAATGAATGAATTAATCCAAATGTATGTTGTTTATAAGCTTTATTATCTTTCTAATAAAAAAAAGCAAATTTACTAGTGTATTAATAGTCCACATTCTACCCCGTATAAAACATAGATCCTCACATAAATTACGCTTATGTTAATAAGCTAGAGTTTAATATATCAATCCAAATGCTTGATTAATTAACTAGAATTTTATTTGTAAACTGAAGGTATCAGTTATGCAAGATTACACTAGTGATGCTGAGTTTTAACGCCACAAACCAAACAATGAAGTAGTTATAATACGGAAATTTATTGTCAGCAATTAGAGTTGAATATACCTCCCAAAATCTTCAAGTTCATTTTTAAGCCCTCTTTCGAACAATCCCATCAAGAAATCAACTTCCATCTGCAACACAACAGAAAAAAGTATCAACAACAGCAAACAAAAATAAAAAACCCAATATCAGTAACCCAACATTTAAAGAGAAACTTTACTTTAGGACGGAACCAATTATCGGAGGAAAAAGCAAAGACAGTAAGAACACTAATTCCCCAGTCGCAACACAGCTGAACAAGATTCTTAAGTGCTCGAACACCTGCTTCGTAACCTAAGGCAATAGGCAACCCTTTCATTTTAGCCCACCTTCTATTCCCATCCATTATCACCGCAACATGGTTCGGCATTAATTCTTTCCTCAGTGGCGGAGGCAATAAGGCAGCTTTCTCACTGTCCATTTGGCTTATGGCGGCGTTTTGAGAAAAGGCAAGTGGATGATTAGATAGTCTTGTGGCTAATTTGAAGGAGATTAGAGAGTGGTTAGTTATTGATTTTGGTTGGGAGCTAAATCTGGTGGGCGAATGGAAGAGTTGCTGGTGCTGGAGGGAGAACGCCATTTTTGGAGTTGGAAACTTTGGAGGGAATTGATTTTCAAGACTTGTGTTGCTGATAATAAATGAACGGCTGTGAGAAAGAGAAACCCTTGGTTACAATGTCTTTTTTTATTATTATAGCGACTCTTTGTTCCATTATATTGTTGCCGACATTGACCTATAATAGAGTCTAAATTGATTCTTCTTTAATTGATTTATTTTCTAGTAGGTAGGATAGTTTTTTTTTTTTTATTTATTTATTTATTTATTTTATTCTCCTAATTAGCTGATTCCTTATATAGGATCTTTTATTTTATTTTCCTTCTTAGTTTGTTTCCTAGTTTGACTAATTTTTCGTTCATTCGTCATGGTTGAAAGATTAAAAAATATTATAGATGAAGCTGATATTAAAGGCAACTTTGTAATGAAATAGGATTTCTTCATGACTACAAGTCCGGTTTAAGTAGATGATGCATGAACAGTGGAAGAGTTATGATTAAAATTCAGGAGAATCGTTATAAGAACTCATATAAGGCTGATTGGAAAAAAGGACATGTATAACCAGCATGCGCTATATTCAATCAAACTTGATCAGACGTCCGTTAGCCTGGGACGTTTAGTAATGCTGATATAACCCGCGTAGAAGAATAGCCGGTCATTCAATTGGTTAAACTAAAAATAGCCGTTGGATATATAATATATGCATAATTATGTATATTCAATGTATAATATATGTATATGGCCAGAAAAAGTAAACAATACATATGATCGGCTGTTTGGATAAATAGGCATGCACTGTAAGTAAATATGTTTTTTTTTTTGCACATTACTTTGGTTAGTCGAGTTGAATTTTGCATTAATTTGATTCCGAGCTTCACATGTATATATACCACATTTCTCAAAGTAGAATTTAATCCTCTTGATTTTTGTTCACTACAACACAAGGCGGTAAGAAATGTCCTAGTCCATAGGATCAATATCACTTTGTTTCTTCTATTTCAGCTCACAATCCTTTGACTAATTGGTTAATCACCCTGCATTGCGTATCACCAATCTTCTCGATCCAGCCAAGAGGAGAAACTCGTGTTACTTGATTTGCAATCTCATTGCTTTAATTTCTTATAGTGATAGTAACAAAAATTCAATTTCTAAGACAAGATTTGTACAGCCTATATAAGCTTCAATCCCAACTTCTGTACGGCAGGGCATGTCTCTGTCAAGTATTTTGTTGGGACTATAAGCATGGATTAGTCGTTTTAGTTAAATGTAATTTAAGCTGCTCCTAAGTTGCAAAAAAAGCATGGAGAGAAACCTGTTGCTGCTGAATGCATGAAAAAAAATCTGTTTTAAGATACATTAGAATAACAATACTTCCAACAAGCAACAACCTGGAAACATCAAATACATGTCGTAAGGGGACTTACCTCTATACCAGGTGGCTTCACGTGTCCCGAGAAGAACAAAAAAATCCCCATACACCACCCATAAAAAGGGGCACTGCAGAACATGTGCGAGCCCCATCTAATGGAAACATGAAGATATGGCGAAGGGTATAGACCCCTGTGCCCTCACGATGGGGTTAGCCAGCTTTAGAAGGAAGTATCCACAGAACCAAGCACAAAGCTAAACTCAGTTCCGTCCCTCTTAAAATTCACTGAATTATCTTATACTGCTTCAATGGCACTCGGTTCTTCGAGCTTAATGCAATACACACGGGATCCCAAATGGTTTACTTCAAGACCGGCCTTTTCACATCCTGTGAAAAAGAGTGACTCGTCTTCTTTCCCTATCCTGCGCCTCCAACTCATTAAGAAAGCTGGCTGAGGCAATGAGCATGTACCTGGCGGATAAGTTTTCATAGACCAGGTTAAACAACCTGATTAGTGCTGTATAAGATAAATAGGCAAGCTTTACAAAATGTACAAAACTAACCCTTTTCTTCATTAGTTCCAGAACCTGTTTCATTAACTTTTGGCTTGTAGGATTTCAATAGAAAGCATAGGGTCTTTACCAAGTTCTCATATTGTTTCACATCTGCAAGTAGCATATGAACAGGAAAAAGGAGGGGAAAGGTTAGAAGATATGCACGAGAGATCTGATATATCAAGACCGCCTAATCCATGTAAACATAAACCTGCTACAGGGTAATAGCAAGCCTGAGGCGAATTACTTACATAGTAGGATATCACTTGCTATTATGAGGTCCCAGTCTGGATCAGCTATTGGAAACACATCTCCCCATGAATCTGAGAGCAATAATAAAATGACAATTTATTTCTCTGAATTTGCTTAAAAGATCATAGCTTGTACTATATCAGATGAGAAGTTACACGTTTATGGCTTATAGTTTTCTTTCTCCCCAGGGAGGATTTTAATCACAGTAATAAAAAAGGGTATATGAATAAACTTCATGGGAGAAAGAACTAACGCCTTATGTGAGGAAGGGCTGGTGAAACGCCGTTCGCCCGACAATTATGTGCTATGTTCTCTTCAATATCAGGATCATCATAGTCCGACGTTGTAATATCAAGTTGAAATGATTTTCTCAAGAAGATGGCCAAAGCTCCAGTTCCACTGTGACAAAAATCAAAGTTAGCACAAGGAAGGACACAGTAAGAGGAAAAGACACCAATTGACATTTTTAAATTAACGTAATAAATCGTAATTCTTCTCTTCCACTTCCCTCCTTTCAAAATTAGATATACATGAGAGCCAAGAGGGAATAAATAAAAGCAAATAAATAGAACTCCTTCAGAGTATAGCATGACAGATGATAATGAGATTGCAAATTGAATATATGGTACAATATAACTTCACAAACCAGAACCACAAATCATTTCTAAAACATTCATGAAGCAAAACTAGTCCAACAAAGCAGCTACTGCTCAAACTGCACACTTTATTCAATTCAGATTGTCATAGCGGGATCCTGTTTCATCTTCGATTGTGCTACTGAAGATATAAGGAGTTATCTATTCTTCTTGTACCAAGAAGTGCTTTTACCGAAGTTCTTCATTACTTTGTGAAACTTAGCATTATAACTGAAAGTATCTTAGATGGAATGGCACTCGTATAAAAATTGGCTAAAGACGAAAACACGTCATAGAACATTGCTAATATGACAGTCTATAATGAAAAACATTATTTGATTTTGAAAAAGGAAGTTTGTTTCTTCTCAAATTTACAAGGAACATTTCCACAGGATTGCAACAAGCTACGACCCTTTAGCAGAGAGAACATTGAAGAACATCTAATCTTTTAGGATGAGAGGAAAACACATTAAATGCTTTTTAAGGTATTACCTGCCGAGCTCAATTATGCGACGCCCTCTAAACCAGGATGTATGTTGCGCAAGCCATTCTGCAAACGCAAAGGTCCCAGGCCAAAGCAAATTAGCATTCAGCTGGTGAAAAGAGAATTCTTGGATGAGCAATTCCTGTGGGCAAGCCAAAGTGTATTAGTTTCCATGCTGAGGAACGCAATAAACAAAATACTCAATACTCACATATCCCCCGAACACATTTACTTTGGCATAAGGACAAGAAAACAGCAGCATTGTGATAAATCATGGAAACTTAATTTGATTCCCCATAACTTCTGATAAGCAATGGCGGATCTATCTTGTTCATTATGAGTGCTCAAGCACCCATTGTATTTGGAGACAAACACTTCACTAATATAGAAAAATTAATAGTTATCAAATTAGCACCCAGTCGAAGTAGAAAATTTCAAATTAAAGATAGTTGAGCACCCATAACTTAAAATTTCTGGATCCGCCACTGCAGTGATAAGTGAAGATTTGGTCAATTAACTGAATACTGATCTCAAACTGTATTTATTTAGCTAGAAGATGGTATCAATGTACAGTAAAAAATAATAACAAAATCATATATTCTCCCAGGTAATTGTCCAAGGGAACAACACATAATATTGGAAAGATTCGTTAGACTATTACTTCGCAATTTGCAACCATGATATTCCTTTTAAACCTACAACTAGAGTTGATAACCAGCATGCAACTAAAATTTTCAATGTATAAAACAAAAAGATCACATCTTCATGTAAATATGCACACAGTAAAAAATGACAAGACGAAATTAGTGATTTAACAAATGTACATACATCAATCTTCACCTACATTCACTTTATGGAACTAATACACAAACCCAATAAATCTTCAGAAAGTGGAGAGTCAATCACTAACCATAATGTCAAAATTGATTTTGCTTAGTTAATTCTGGTATTAAAATGAGAATCTTAAAGTTAAATTATTTATAAATATAGAAAGGCGTGTATTCTTTTTTGGGACAGAGGGAGTAACTGCTATACTTTACAATTTCTGGGAACCCAAAATACAGAATCAAGAGCTGAGCACAAAACACAAAAAATAATAAATTTCGTTTGGGGTATTTGTTGAAAAATATGACTGAACTCACCATTCCAGGGAACTGGTGCCTCCTCTCCACATTTTGCTGCTGGGTCTCTGTGTTCTCTTCATCTGCCAATAAAAAACCCAAATCTCTTTAACTAATATAAAATGAATGTATTTTGAATCCTTTGGGAATATTGTTAGGAAATACTAAAAGGAGTACCGGAGGAATTGCCGCCGAAGAGGGAAGAAGGAGAAAACAGAGCAGCATCCATCAGTGTGATTGGAAAATTTGGGAAACGAGCAAGACTTGATTATAAAATCATTTTTGTTATTATCAGACCCCCTCTCCTTTTATTTTTTTCTCCAATAAGCCCTTATTTGTTTGAACTGTACCAAGATATTAATCAACAACAACAAATTCAGTGTAATCCTATAAATAGGATGTGAGTAAGATCGTGTATACGGAAAACTTACTCTTACCTTCAAGAAGGCACATAGGTTGTTTCTGGTAAACCTTTAGGAAAGGTAAAAGTTAGGGTAACAACAAGCACACTAATCAGAAAATCGAAACGAAAATACAAAACTAACACTAGGTATTGCAATCAGAAACCGAAACGAAAGCAACAACAAGTAATATACCGCTTTTTTGGCTTCCACTTTACCTTGGACCTTAGTACTCCACCACCAATCTCCTTTGCGACCACCTGATGAGCCCTTCGAGACCCCTAATACCTCTCTAGCAGCCTCCCTAATGCAATTCGAAGTCACAGTCCACATACCACTCACATTTCCACTACTCCTCCATGCCCCCATAGCCAACAACTTATCCCCTAATTCCTAGGCTCCGTCTTTAGTACAATTTTCTCACTTGATCCTAGGTAGACCATACGCAACCCATTTTCTTTGCTTCCTCATCTACAAGTCCATGACCAGGAGCCTATGCAGGGTAGTGAGGTTCTCACTCGGAGGACCTTGCAGTCCGCGCACTTAGAGGTTAAGTTATTTTTCATTTTTAGATTTGTATCTTAATCACTAAGATTTCAATCGTCGATAGTATTTATTTTTCTTATTTTATAGTCATTTAATTGAATAAATATTGATGAAAGATCTATAACAAAGTCATAATATCATTAAAGTGCTACCATCCACTTTTACCCTTAACCATCTTCACCGCTCATTATTATCAATAATTTTCATCTAGGCGCCTACACCACCACTGTCCTTAAAGCGGAATACCAGAATACTTACCTCAATTGTTTGTCCAGGAAATACCTACCCAATAACTAATACTCCTACTAAGAATAGTATTTCTTCAGATATGGGGGTCACAAAAATTTTAGACTTGGAGAAGTCAATACAATGTCACGACATATCACAAAATTCATGTAGTATCTCTAATTTGATGACATCACACGCTTTCTCAGAAGTCTTCTTTTTTTGGTCAACTGGATACTCTTTCTCTCTCTCTCTCTCTCTCTCTCTCTCTATATATATATATATATATATATATATATATATATAGATAACTATTCCAAAATATATACATCATAATTTTAGAGATTAGGCTCTCATGAGTTTTGGTTTCATTGTTTTGCACCCCATTAGAATTACAACCATTAACATTTCTTGTAAATAAAGTTCCTAGGGTGTCTGCCCACATTGCCTTATTTACAAACATTGGCAGAACTGCCAAAAATTCAATACTGACAAATATTTCTTTTCTAACTCCTTCCTTTGCGTGGAGGTCCGCTACCTCGTTCTGTTCCCTAAAGAGCTGCTCCATCAATGATATGCAATAAAAAATAATGGAGTTATAATGGAGCTTTCCATATTTTATCATGTTAGAGTCAATATTAATCTCTAGTGGTATAAGGTTATGATCAAGAGTTATTTTTAAACCCTGTCAAAGGGCTTGAAGTTCTGCCCTAATACTGGTGGTGTGTGGCAACCTTTCATGTAACCTTACACCCAATCTTCTCTATTATTTTTGAATACTCCACCAACTCCCCCTATTCCTGTATTTAAACAGGCAGCCCGTCAATGTTGAGTTTGTAGGAGCCAATGGGTGGAGGCTGCCATTTGATGTAGATATTAGTTAAGTTTTTTTTGTCACTGTGCTGAACTGCTACATGATAGTTTTTTTATAGCTCTAGCAATGGTTTGGTCAATAGGGATGTAATTTCTCCTCTCTTTTTTTCAAAGATATTGTTGTTCCTAGTTAGCTAGATGCTCCAAAAGCAGAAAGGTAAAAGGGATTTTTAGTCAATTTTGTCATTGAAAGACATGTTTTTAACCTTATTCCAGGTTTGTTCTCAATTATTCACGGAGAAAGAGATGTGGGGGTAGCATGCATGGTTAGAGCATTCCCGTGACATATTTCACCAGAAGGTTTTTGCATTAATGCATTCAAAAAAGATGTGGTTGATTGATAAAAGGGGATTTTGACTACTTATTTGCGCCTTTTGATTTTTATTTTTGTTAAAAAATGTTTGAAGGTATTCCCTTAAACTGTTGAAATATACTTACTTGCAGGAGTATTGAAAAATGAGTCATTATGACGAAATCCAACTCAAGAAAGAGTGCTTTTTAACAAGGACAAAAATCAAGCTCACAAGCTCAAGTGCGGACTGCAGAATTCTATCTACAGTCGCAGAATGTGAAGAGGAATCAACAGAGCTGCAATGTAAAGTGCGGACCGCACAATAATTGTATGGCCGCAGAAGTCAAGGTTCAGAGAGTTTCGAATTCAAGAACAACAAGAACTGCGATTCGCACTAAATTGTGCGGCCGCAAAAATCAAATGTGCAGCAACACCTAGAATTGTGCGATCCGCAGAACTCAAGAGATGCGGCTGCAATGCAGAATGTGCGGCCGCAGAACCAACTCCTTTCAAGAGTTGAAGAAAAGTGCGGACCATACAGAGAATTATGCGGCCGCAGAATCTCTGAAAGGGCAATTTTGTCCGAAAATTTCAGTTGTGTATAAATATACTTCTTTCATGAATTTAGGTCAAGTTTTGAATACCAGAAGTTCTGTAGCCATTTTTCTTTACTCTTTTAGGCAACTTTAGCTTATATTGTTGATTTTACATTGGATTTTCATCTATTAATCTTACAATATGAGTTTTATCATCTTTTCTTCTTTATTTTCTTCAATACCCAATATGAGTAGCTAGATTTTTTTCTAGGGTTGTGATATAACCCTAGTGTGGGATCCTCATGGGTGTTTTATTTAGGGCTTGTTTATGGTTGGGTGCGTATTATTTAGCTTTGTTCTTGCTATAATTATAGAATTAATGGTTGCAGATATTAGTATAAGCCTATTTGACTTGGTCTCTACTTGAGAAAGAGAGACTTAGTCTAGAAAAACTTGGCTAACAAGAATTTGGGATGATTCAAGAGATTAATAGGCCCAATTAAAGGGTTGAATCTGGAGATAGTAAAACCCAACTTGAGCATTTTATCAACTGTTTTGTACAATACCCTTTTAGACTTGAGAAAGCCAAATTGGGCAACATCACTCTCTTACCCAGAAGTATTGAGTGGGTAATTGTGTGTTGATAGTTATAATACGCCCCGACCAATAAAACTCATTTTAAAGCTTACAACCCATTAGGCAAACAGCTATGTGGAAGTCACAGCCCTAGGCCTTTTATATATTTGAAAAACAACATCAGAAACAATATTCTTTAGTTTTACAATTTAGAATTGTAAGCCTTAGAATAATTTTAGAAGTAAAAACAAAACAACTATTTGTGGAAGTGCAACTAAGCCAATGTTGTCGACCGCTTCACAACCTCGAATAGAGGTGTGACTTGGGCGAGATCAATTTTTGGTGCTGTTGTCGGGGATCGAACCCGGGTCACCCGCGTGACAAGCGGGAATGTTACTCACAAAATGGCGAGAACCAATTCAAAAAGTTCATTGGCATGATGAAGAGTCTATCTATTAATGTTCCATTGGTTGAGGCTTTGGAGAAAATGCCCAATTATGAAAAGTTCATGAAGGACTTGGTGACAAAGAAGAGGTCGATGAATTATGAGACTATAAAAATGACTCATCAAGTGAGTGCAATTGTGAACTCAATGGATCCTAAATTGGAAGATCCCGACGCTTTCACAATCCCTTGCACCATTGGAAGCGCAGACTTTGCTAAAGCTCTATGTGATCTTGGGGCAAGTATCAATTTGATGCCCTACTTAGTGTTCAAGACTTTGGGAATTGGTCAACCAAGACCCACATCTATGAGATTACAAATGGCGGATCCTACCATGAAGAGACCATTATTGATGATGTGTTGGTTCGTATGGATAAATTCATTCTCCCCGCGAACTTTGTGATTCTTGATTGTGAAGTGGACTATGAAGTGCCGATTATTTTGGGTAGACCTTTCCTTGCTACGGGAAAGGATCTTGTTGATGTGGAAGCTGGTGAGCTCACTTTTCGGGTGGGTTATGAAAAAGTGGTTTTCCATGTGTGCAAATCTATGAGGCAACCGAACAACAATGAAGTTTGTTCGTTTGTGGACTTGGTGACCGATGTGATTATTGATGATTATGATACTTTGGAAGCCGTTTTGCTTAACTTTGATGATGACGAGAAGGATGGCTATGTGGAATGTGTGAATGCATTTCAAGGAATGGGGTCGTACACTTATGAACACCGCAAATTGTCCTTAGATCTTGAAAATCGGAAGACTCCTCCAACAAAGCCTTCAATCGAGGAGCCTCCCACTTTGGAGTTAAAGCCATTGCCTCCGCATATTAGGTATGAATTCCTTGGCCCTTGTTCTACTTTACCGGTTATTCTTTCCTATTTTTTGACTAACGTGCAGGTAGACTTCATATTGTCGGTGCTACGAAAGAGGAAGAAATCTATCGGATGGACATTGGTGGATTATTCGGGGTATAAGCCCCGCCTTTTGCATGCACAAGATTATTTTGGAGGAGGATTCCAAACCCTCCATTGTACATAAAAGAAGGCTAAATGAAGCAATGCAAGAGGTGGTCAAAAAGGAGATCATAAAGTGGTTGGATGTCATGGTTGATTACCCCATTTCAGATAGTTTGTGGACTTCTTCGGTGCAATGTGTCCCAAAGAAAGGGGTATGACGGTGGTCACCAATGACAAGAACGAGTTGATTCCTACAAGAATGGTGACCGGGTGGAGAGTGTGTATGGACTATTGCAAGCTCAACAAATTCACAAGGAAGGATCATTTCCCACTTCCCTTCCTTGATCAAATGCTTGATAGGTTGGCCGGCCGTGCTTTCTATTGTTTCCTTGATGGGTATTCCGGCTACAATCAAATTCTTATTGCTTTGGAGGATCAAGAGAAGACTACTTTCACATGTCCCTATGGTACTTCCACATTCTCGCGAATGCCATTTGGTTTATGCAATGCACCGACGACTTTTCAACAGTGTATGATGGCTATCTTCACGGACATGGTGGAGGATTTCCTTGAAGTCTTCATGGATGACTTTTCAGTGGTCGGGAATTCTTTTGATTATTATTTATCGAACTTGGACAAAGTGTTGGCAAGATATGAAGAAATGAACTTGGTGCTCAATTGGGAGAAATGTCACTTCATGGTCGAGGAAGGCATTGTCCTTGGCCACAAAATTTCAAAGAATGGTATTGAGGTCGACACGGCTAAAATAGAGGTGATTTCTAAACTTCCACCTCCAACATCCGTCAAGGGAGTGAGGAATTTCTTGGGTCATACAAGGTTCTATCGTTGTTTCATCAAGGATTTTTCCCAAGTGGTGAAGCCCTTGTGTAAGCTTTTGGAGAAGGATGCCAAATTCCAATTCAACGAGGATTACATAAAGGCATTTGAATTGCTCAAGTTTAAATTATAACTACTCCTATTATCACCGCACTAAATTGAAGCTTGCCTTTTGAGCTCATGTGTGACGCAAGTGATGTGGCGGTCGGAGCAGTTTTGGTGTAGCATAACAACAAAATTTTCCATCAAATCTACTATGCTAGTAAGACCATGAACGATGCCAGATTACACGGTGACTGAAAAAGAGCTCCTTGCTATTGTTTTTGCTATAGATAAGTTCCTCCCGTACTTTATGGGTACAAAGGTGATTGTCCACACGGATCATGCGGCACTTCGGTACCTAATGATCAAGAAATATTCAAAGGAACGACTAATGAGATGGGTGCTTTTATTGCAAGAGTTCGATTTATAAATCCAAGACTGCAAAGGCAGTGAAAACCAATTGGCGGACCACTTATCTCACTTAGAGGAGGAGGGGAGGCCACATGACGGCCTTGAAATCAATGACTCCTTTCACGATGAGCAACTTCTAGCCATTTCAATGACCGAGATGCCATGGTCCGCTGATTTAGCAAATTATCTCGTGAGTGGTATTGTACCTAATGAGTTCTATTCTAACCAAAGGAAGAAGATCAAATGAGATTGCCTTGACTACTATTGGGATGAATCGTACCTCTTCCGGATTTGTACCGATGGTGTTACTAGAAGATGTGTGCCAGAGGAGGAACACGTTGAAATTCTTGGGGCTTGCCACTCTTCACCATATGGTGGTCACTATGGTGTGGCAAGGACGAATGCAAAAGTGTTGAGTTGTGGATTCTATTGGCCTACTCTCTAGAAGGATGCAAGTGATCTAGTTAAGCATTGTGATGAATGTCAAAGGGCCGGTGGGATTTCAAAGAAAAATGAGATGCCCCTCACCACCATCTTGGAAATTAACATTTTTTATGTGTGGGGCATTGATTTTATGGGACCGTTCGTAAGCTCTTGTGGGAACTGGTAGCTGTGGAATATGCGTCAAAATGGGTTGAGTCCGTTGCTCTATCCAACAATGAAGCTCGAAGTGTGGTGGCATTTTTGAAAAGGTACATCTTTACAATATTTGGTATTCCAAGGGCCATCATAAGTGATGGGGGATCGCACTTTTGCAACAAAGCTTTAGATACCTTACTCACCAAGTATGTTGTCACTCACAAAGTCACGACCCCTATCACCCTTAAGCAAGCGAACAAGTAGAAGTTTCCAACCGGGAGATCAAGAGTATTTTTTCAAAGACAGTGAATGACAACTGGACGGATTGGTCGAAGAAACTTGATGATGCTCTATGGGACTATAAGACGGCTTAAAAAACACCGATTGGGATGTCTTTATACTGGTTGGTGTTCGGGAAAGCTTGTCACCTTTTGGTGGAACTTGAGCACAAGGCCATGTGGGCATTGAAGAAGCTAAATCTTGAGTGGGATGTCGCCGCCAACTTAAGGGTGGCCTAATTGAATGAGCTAAATGAATTCTGGTACCATGCATATACAAGTTCTTCCTTATACAAGGAGAAGATGAAGTACCTCCATGATAAGTACATTCGGAACAAGGAGTTCAAAGAAGGTGATCTTATGTTATTGTTCAATTCTCGGTTATGGATGTTTCAAGGAAAGTTGAAGTCTAAATGGAGTGGCCTGTTTGAGGTTGTGAGTGTGACACCCTTTGGTGCATTAGACTTGAAGAATAAAAATGCTGAATTGTTTAGAGTCAATGGTCACCGGGTGAAGCATTATCTGGGAAAAGTTGATGATGGACATATCGTGGCATTGATTCATTTCAAGTGATTGATGGTAATTTGCGTCATGTCGCGGCGTTAAATCAGACGCTTCTTGGGAGGCAACCCATGTTTCTTTTTATTGTTATTTTCCTTCTTTTTTAGATAGGTCTTGTTTTGTGCTAACTAGTTTTGAAGTATGTTACAGGGATGAGTGTGCTTTGCAGGAACTGTGCTCAAGAAAAAAATGGCTAAGTATGGAAAAAGTGCGGACCGCACAATATTGAAAGGCATAGCAGAAAGGAGTCTGCGGCCGCACAATTCATTGTGCGTACGCACAATTGGAGACCAGAATTTGTAAACTCTCTGAAGTTTTGTATGTCAGAGAAATGCCCCATCTGCGCCGCACACTGAATTGTGCGGTCCGTACAAAAATCTACGGCCGCACTCAAAAATGTGTGGACCGCAGACCGACAAAGAAAGAAAAGGGTTACAGGTAAAGAGTGTGGACCACACATAAAATTATGCGGCCACACTCGACTTCTAGTCCTTACCCTAAATCGGCCACCTTAACTAGTGGCATCCTTACACTGTTCAAACTTTACACACTCTGAATATTTGACACCACAACCAGCACAGTGCAGTAAATTGATTCAAGCATCACTCTCATTTCATTATCTTATATTCTTCCCTACATCACTACACTTGGCATGTTCAATCCAATCTTTGATTTTTCTATTTTCTTAGTTTTTTTTCATAATTAGTTTAGTTATTTTTAGGCCTAAATGTCAAATTAATCATCATGTGATCTTACATTGTCTGGGTAACTTCCTAGTTTCTATTGGGGTATGGGTAAACTATGCATTATGTCTAAATTGCCAATACCATGTCTAAATTGTGCCAAATTGCAAAAACCCTAAGTTAATTGCCATCTGATTTTGAATTGTGCGGATGCATAAGAAATTGTGCAGTCCATAGATACTTAGGCTAGGGTAAAGTATATGCATTGATTGTGCGGACCACTCAAAATTTAGGCGGTTTGCAGAAACTGAACTGCAGCCACAGAAAAGTATGTGCGGCCGCAGATCGAAACTTCAGAGAGTTGCATTTTTGGACATTGAATTGTGCGGCCGCACTCAAGATTGTGCGGACCGCACTTGAATTTTGCGGTCGCACTTAAAATTTTGCGGACCACAGATCAGCTACTATGGTCGTACTTCCAAAATTGTGCGGTCCGCACAAGCCATTCTGCGGACCGCACTTCCCCCTCTTGCACACTGTTTTGTCTGCAACTATTTTATAGTATGGTTTTGAACTTTAACTGACTTATGTTGCTATGTATTGCAGACACTGGTTAGATCAAGAGGATGCGATGATACATCTTAGGCCCTTCCGAGGCCGAGGCAGGGGTACTCAACCACTCTCGGTACGAAAAGGGATTTCTAAGAAGACAACCATCGAGAGAGGTAGGACCACTTAACCCTCTGAATCAAGTTCTTACATCCCATATAGGGAGGAATCTGAGGGCCACTCTGCGGAGGCACAACCTGAGGCCCAATCCCAGCGACAACAATTCCCGGGAAGATACCAGCTCCGTAATGAGCCTTCCACCTCAACAAGCTCTTCTGAGGGTTTGAAAGATGGCAGTCAGGGTTCAAAACTCTCATCTACTCACACTCCCACCGCACTTGTCACAGTTTATCATGATGATGATATTCTAGATGACGGTAGAGGGGTGATAATAGAGTTACCGGCCTAGAGAGGTCGAAAAAGAAGGAGATTTCGGAAGATATATTCGTGAGCCTGACAACCTTTACCAGGTTTCATGAGTGGTGACCTCAGAGATCACTCACACTTGAGCGTCAGTTTCTATTGAACGACTTGGATAGATTCAATCCGAATGTATCTAAGCAGTTCAGGGAGAGAAATGGTGGACATGGTTCACTTAGAATGTGATGGATGCCAAGGAGCATTTAGTCCGGGTGTTTTACGCCAATGTGGCATACATATAAAAGGGGACTAAGGTGACCAAGGTGAGGAACTTGAAGGTCAGATTTGTTCAGAGCACCCTGAACACTTATTTGGGGTTCAAGGAGGTATAGCCGGTTCAATACTTGGAGAAATTTGCAATGGCTGATGCGGCTCGCCCTTGGTTAGCTGAGATCTTAGCAGATCGAGGACCACCACCAGCATGGATCACAGCAGAGGTGCCCATTTAGCGGGCCATCCTTAACTTTGAGGCAAAAGGGTGCAAAACATTTGTGTGCAGTCGCCTAGACCCGAGCAAGAATGAGAAAAATATTCCAGTCCCTCGGGCAGTCTTAGCTGCATCTATCATGGATGGGTACCTAATCAATGTGGGTTCCATCATGTCGGCCAACATGTCAGTGGTTGTCAGGCAGGGTGAGAGCTCCTACCCGTACCCCAACACTATCACAAGTATCTCATGGATGCGAGGTTGGAGCCCAGGAGCTTTGATATGAAGGTCCATACTAATAATCCCTTCTCCTGGTATTCTTTTAAGGACTCGAGGAACCCAAAGTTCAAGGGTAAGTCAACTACTACCATAGGCCGGTCTGATGAGCCATCGGTGGTAGTTGCAGATTCAGCTGCCATGATTTTTACAGCAGTTATGCCTTCCACAGCAACTGAGCCTTCCACAGCAGCTGAGCCTTCCACTAAGACAACTTCCATGCCACAACCTCCATATTCTAGACCATTAGTATCAGTGCCTTCCTCCTCTACTTATCCACTCTCTGCGCTGCGAGTCTCCCAGACATTGGCGAGTCTCAACAGCTGGACGCAGACAACTACTGCAAAGCTGTCTGACATATCCAGTGTTGTTGTAGCACATACTTCTACCCCAGCACCCCAGGTTCCTCCGTCAGTAGAGGAAACTTTGAAGAAGATTTTGGACAATCAGAATACTATTATGTATACGTTGGTGGCTCATGGGGGAGCAATTGAGGAGCTAGGGAAATAGGTGAAGAAGATGAGGAAATCTTAGGCTTCAAAGAAATCCGCTGACAAGTTGAGACATGAGGTGACCAAGATAGCAGCCGTTGGAGATATTCCATTTGACTTGCTGATGGATACATATCCATCAGTACCAGCAGCACCATCAACACCAATGGCAACAGTTGGCCAGTCTGAGGAGCCAGACCTTGCTGCCCACACTGCTGAGGCGGTGCTACATATGTTCACCAACCCTGCTACTCCCCGAGTAGAGGATGATGAGATCCAGTTGGAGGATCCTGAGGATGGTGATGCTTCTATGGACACTGATACCACATAAGGAGTCCTCTCTACTCTTTCCCTTCCTTATTTTGATTTTTGTTAAGCATTGAGAGCAATGCTTATTCTTATTCAGGGGTTGGTCTATTTTGATTTGATATGACATTTGACATTGGCCTGTAATAACATTTTGTATATATTGTCCTCCCTATTGATGTATATATTCTCTTTCCCTTTCTCGGTCTGTATATTCATTTTTGCTTTCAGTAGCTTATTTCATAGCTTCTTTATTTTGTTTTCTTAGTAGTCAATGTTTAGCCTAATAGCTTCTTATTTAATTTGATAGATTCTTTTTTGATTTAGTAGCTTCTTTTTATGTTTAAGTTATCAATAAGCCTTTGGTTTTCTTAATGCCACGGTTCTTTCCAAAGGTGGTTTTTGTGTGAACTAGGTGACTCTTCCCAACGATGGATAGGGTGAAAACCTTCTTAAGGGATTGAGTTCGTTTTTTTATGTTTAGGTAAAACCAATAGTAATAATGAATAATAGATTCAAGCATGCTTCACTTGGTACCAACACACTTAACTACACGCTTATGATTAAAAACAAGTTCTTGGAAAAAATTACTCTAGTTAGTGACCTTGTGACTCTTGTGTTGACTTAGGCAATCATCGAGTGGTTTAGTTGAACTATTAGTGTTTTTCAATCTTGAATACGGTTGTTGTGGGCCCTCGACTCTATCCTCTTTAACAATCCAGTTGTGTGAGATGTGAGATATTTTGTTGCAAGTCCAAGTACCTATGTGAATGGTCTAGAACTTGCACCGAATATTTTGCTTGGCTTGACCCGTTTTAAAATTTTCCATGGCCCACCAATGATGTTATCCGTACTCAACCCTTTTGATCCTAAAACCTTTCTCATTTGATAACCATGTTACAAGTGTTTACCCGTTTTGTAGTGACCCTCTCTTGGAACCCGAGCTTTCCTTAACACTTATGAGAAGCAATTGGCTATAACATAAGTTTGGGGGAGAGACGAGGAGTTTTAAAGTTGTATCAAGGTACAAAAAGAGAAAAGAAACAAAGAAAAGGAAAGACAAATAAAAAGAAAGAAATAACAAAAAAAATGCAAAAAGAAAGTGAATAAATTGAGGAGTTGAAGGGATTCAAAGTAAAGAAAAAATGCAAAGTATGGAAAAAACAAAGAAGGAGAAAATGAATATCATGACCAAGAAAGAATGATGTCAAGTCTCTCTAGTTCCCCTAAGGAAAACAAATTGCCTCTAAAAATCAGCAAAGCATGAGCCAAAAAGAGAAATGGAGTGCTTAAGGAAGGATGAACTCGTTCTATTCCAACATTTTCTACCTTAGTCCAAAAGCCTTCATTACATCCCGAAAAATCCCTACGTGATTTCATTCCGAGTGAACTTACATTAGTGGTGATTTACATGAGGAGCAAGCATATGGTACTTAGAGTTGTACTTGTGACATTCTTTTGAGAGATAAGAACGAACTTTTCAAAAATCCTTGAATTGAATGCTACATTCTTATGTGAGATAAGATGGCGGAGCGTATAGGAGGAGGAGTTTGGGATCCACAATGATGTCACGACCCAAAATTCCTAAGGTTGTGATGGCGCCGGACATCAGTGTCAGGCAAGCCAAAACATTAATTAATTGAAATAACTTTACGGTTTTAACATTTTTGAAAACATTTCCTTTCACTTTATTACATATTAACTAAATAAAATTCTATGAAGTAAAACAATGGTTTAAATATTACCCTTTAACAAATATAACTCAACACATCCCAGAACCCGGTGTCACAAGTACATGAGCAATTTCTAAGAATTTATACAATCATCACAAAGCCTGTCCGAAATACAAGTTGGACAAGCAAATTTAAAATACAAATAAATACAGTACGAGGGAGACTCTGTCAGCTGCGAATCGCCTCCGGATGATGCAGCTCGCCTAAGTCTCCGAATCCTCCACATTGCTATAAAAGTACATGTGCAATAAAATGCACAACAAGTGTAGCATGAGTACAAAAACAACGTGTACTCAGTAAGTCGCCCGCCTAACCTCAGAGAGGTAGTGACGAGAGGTCGAATTAGACACTCACTAAGGGCCAGCAAATTAATTAACAGTGTAAGATGAACACGACATGCATGAAAGGTAGTAAAACAACATATATATGAGGCACTGAAATCCAAGCAAATGCTGGAAATAAACAACCGGTTACCACTTTCTCATTATTTTCCAAAATATCATAAATAAACAATTTCTTCTTTATTTTCCCCCAATTACTTTATGACTTCAAAATCATGAAGAAAAATATTTAACAATTTAACATGTGCATACGGGATAAGGACAACTGGCCAGAGCCGTCATAATAATCACTCTGTGCACTGCCGAGGATCGAACGGCCCGTACCAAAAGTGCATTCTAAATCCGTCGTGGCGTACGACCCGCTCCCATGAGAGTAGGAGAAATAACACTCCGGTCGCGGTGTAAATTGCGAAGCGGTCACATGCAGACATGCACAATCAACAATCCACCTCGAATACGTCGGGAACACAAATACTTAAGTAAATGACCGATTTCTATTTTAAAAACCACAAATAGTATTTAAATCCCTTTTTCGAAATTCACTTGCCGAGTTTTATATAACATTTAATAACACAACCTTATTCGGAAATACAATTGCCCGCGAAGGAAATAAATTCTGTTTTTTGATGATTTAGAAAATAAACTCTAATCTTTCTTAGTCATTAAATTACAATTTCGATTATATTAGCAGTCTAATATCACAGACAAGATCACAGGTACAACATGTAAGGCATGCTAGTGGGTCCTACGCTACCCGGACATGGCATAATAGTAGCTACGCACGGCCTCCCGTCATCTCGTGCGTACGTAGCCCCCGAAGATAATAACATATACTTAATTAATTCACCTAGGAGGACGATTCCCCCTCACAAAGTTAGAAAGGAGACTTAGCTCGCTCCGAAATTTCCATAACCGGCCTCCAAGCCCTTCCGACGACTCCAACTGACGCACAACGCTTCGAAACTACCACATAACGGCAAAGCAATGAAAATTCATCCTAATACTACAACAAATTCAAATTATATACTTTCCCAACCCTGCTCAGTGAAATGACCAAAATGCCCTCGGGCCCGCATGCCCGGAATTCAAAATTTCTCGAAGACATATTCTACCCATAGCCTTACTAACTCAAATATACAATTTACTTAAATATTCATGCTCAATTCGTGGCTAAAAATCCAACTTTCCATTTCCTAGGTTTCTTCAATATTTTCCCAAATTCCTACCAATTTCCATGCCTAATCCATGCATATAATCTTGTATTTAACTCACAAATGGGGGGAATTTACTTACCTTGACAATGCATGAAGGAATACTCTCTTGAAGCCTCCCAAAATCGCCTACGCCATGAAGAAAATGAACCCAAATCCTTGTTTTAAAACATTCTGCCCAGGACGATTTCCTCACCTGCGGGATCAATCTCCCGCACCTGCGACTTCCTCAACTCCAGCCCAAAATCGCACCTACGCCCCACTGTCCGCACCTGCGGCTTCGCATGTGCGAATATTCCATCGCACCTACGGTCCCCATCCAAGCCTTCCCACTCTCGCACCTACGGCGCCCAAGCCGCACCTGCGGCCAAATCCTCGCAGGTGCGGATCACACCAGATGACAACAATCTTAACTTCTTCAAACTTCATATCTTGATCCGTTAACCATCCAGAATCCACCCGAGCCCCCAGGACCCCGTCCAATTATACCAACCTGTTCCAAAACTTAATGCGGACTTGCTCGAGGCCTCAAATCACATCAAACAACATCGAAACTACAAAACGCACTCAAATCCCAACTTTATGAATTGAGAATTTTCCAACTTCTACATCCGATGCCGAAACCTATCAAATCACGTCCGATTGACCCCAAATTTTGCACACAAGTCATATTCGACATTACAGACTTGCTCCAACTTTCGGAATCGCATTCCGACCTCGATATCAAAACTTCCACTTCCGTTTGGATTTCTTAAAAACCTTCAAGTTTCTATCTTTAGCCAAATGACCTACTGACATCCAAATTCACTTCCGATCGCGCTCCCAACTCTAGAATCACCATACGAAGCTATTCCCAGACTCGGAATCCCAAACAGACATCAACAACACTGAAATGCACTTCAAGCCCAATTTATGAAATTTCTTCAAAAATGCTGACTTCCACTATATACGCCGAAACGCTCCCGGCTTATCTAAAACCAGATCCGGACATACACCCAAGTTCGAAGTCATCATACGAACCTACAGGAACCTTCAAACCCTGATTCAGAGGTCGTTACTCAAAATTCCAATCTTAGTCCATTTCTCCAACTTAAGGCTTCTGAAATGAGAATTTCCTTTCCAAATCAACTCTAAACTTCCCGAAATTCTATTCCGACCACACCTACAAATCAGAACACCTGAAATGGAGCTGCTCACGACTTCAAACCGCTGAATGACGCGCTAGAGCTCAAAACGACCGGTCGGGTCGTTACATTCTCCCCCACTTAAACAGACGTTCATCCTCGAACGTGCCAAGAACTGCTCTGGAGTTATCTGAAATCACTGTTTAACACCTCGAGCACCTGCCCGTGCTATCACAACCCAGCTGAGCACATTAGCTTGATCAAATCTGAAGATTTCTTCTTTCATCCATATAATAAGCTCAGAACCTAGTTCCAACACTTGAAATTCTCTGCTAGGCCTAGTTCCAATACATAAACACCATATTATCCACCACCCGATATACCAGGACATGACTGCATACTTTTGCTGAATCAGCACCATGCACCGCATAACTCATCATCTGACCACAACGACATCCCCTGAACATAAATATCCAAAACTCCACGAATCTGATGCTCCCAATGCACCTCATGATATATATACATACATCCTGCTATATTGCTGACGATACCACCACAGCGGAGGAGATGTGCAGAAATTTATACCCAACTGCAGAGTTAACAAATCCTTGAATACCTCATCTTGACTAGAATCATCACTTCATTATGAACCTGAATAATGGTATTTGTTCTTTAATATACACTTCACATAACCTTATCGCACTGATCCGTGATCCGATAATCCTGTCTCACCCAGTATGAACTGCTCAGACAACAAATCACCCCAACATGACCAACAACCTCACATGATATCACATTGTGCCAATAGGCCATAACTCGAACATGACAAATAAGAAATGACTCAGGAAGGGACTATTCAACTCACAAAACTAATGAAATTTTCTCAGGAATTAGGAAATAAAACACAAGAAAAATAAATACATATTAACCCTTCTCATCATCACACTGTTGCGGCGTGCAACCCGATCCAAATATCATACCCGTGGCGGCGTGCCATCCGATCCCATCATAAAACTCACATAAGGAAATATACACGGAGCTACATCGCTCCCTATTACACAAATTACTGAATATCGATCATAAGCACGCTAAGTGCATAATACCATTCTAGGGAGACTGATAAAGCCGTATGTAACAAAACTCAAACACAACTGAGGTGCAATATATATACACACTCTGGATCTCAAGAGCTATCCTGCTCACATAACATCCCCACTATGCGGGACCTCAACACATTGGAAATTATCAAGCCGTTTTGCACAATCACAATATCATATGAATTTGATGAAGACGGAGCAACATCTGTTGTTCTAATACCTTCCCATGAAAAGCGCTCTACTAAAATGAACATTCCTGGCTCATGCGGATCCCATAATCATACTTAAATCCATTCACAATCATCGAGTCTACCTTGCTCGCACCAAACTAAGCTAATAGCTCTACCTGGGTCCACATTAGCCCACTTCCTCTAATAATATGCAAGAACAACCATCATAGCTGGGACAAACACCCCACAATCCACAACCAAATGAACTGAACGCCTCTTAGGCATAACTTCTCAAACACACAACATTGCACTTCTTTATACTCAGTCCAAATCTTCAATCCATCAAGTGACTACATGTCACACTTTATACAATCTTTTCGTGGTCACGCTTCCACGACCTTCCACACAAGGCAACAAGACACATCAAGAACCCATGACCAGGGTACAAAGCCTCTTCCACCGAATATCATCTCAGGTGACACTGAAGATAACACCAGCTTACTCTGAACTTTCAAATCTCTTTTTCTTGCTCTTCCGAGCTCATGACATCCTTATTAACACCGATCCGCAATCTCGATTCTGACTCCCAGTTACATACTGCTTACCGCACCTAACATACCATTATGAGGTAGCGCAAGAATTCCATCATGACTTCTGAACCACCAATAGGGTGAACACTTCATCATATAGAAACCTTTTACTTAACTCAATTCAAGAGTACCATCTCAACACATGAATGAATTCCCACAATCACCCAACATGCAAATCCTTAAGTAGTAGTCTATACCACTATAACCCTTTCGGGATCCGCCTATACCTGACAGGCCATAACACTCAAATTCTCCCACATGGAATCCATTACAACGACTGTCAAGCCCCGCACACACCGGCACAAACCACATGCATAACTAGATCACATCAAAAGAACTGATCACTGCCGCAAACGTGCCATTTCAACCATGGCTAATCAATCTATTTGCTCTTAATCATCTTCAATTTGCCTCAGGGATAATAGAAACTTCCTCCAACTCA
Organism: Nicotiana paniculata; assembly: GCA_005239505.1. Lineage (NCBI taxonomy): Eukaryota > Viridiplantae > Streptophyta > Magnoliopsida > Solanales > Solanaceae > Nicotiana > Nicotiana paniculata. The sequence continues at coordinate 50,949 of ML318620.1, forward strand.
TAGAAAACTCAACCCTCACTCCTCCCGAGTGACCTTGACTCACGAGACTATGCTGCCTAAATCCCGCAACCCGTCTCATACCTTTCTGATAATCTTTCTACAATTCGGAGTTTATTCCCCTCACTCCTCCAATACTATCTTGCATGCTGAAACATATCATAGAACATTCCAACCATCCTCTTTTTTCTCAAAAATTACTCTGCAAAAGCTCGATTCTCTATCACACTGCTGCCTGAAACCCTTAAACGCCGTATCCTTAACTTTTGAATTCACTAGGACCGCTATTGAGAGTCATCCACTCTGACTGGTCCCGAATACAATCAACTCCAAGGCTCTCCTAGCACATGAACACCCCTTTCAAGGAAACACGTGACCGAGTCACTATCCTGACAACTCACCTATGCCTTAAGCAAAATTCTGAATCTTCCACAGCCTAACCCTGGCCCGACAGGGCCAACTTTTGCACACATTCATCAAATCCCCCACACAATCACCATTTCACTCCTTTCCCTTAGTTGTAATAACTTGCCAACTTGCTGACATCTGCCACCCCATAAGAAGGCAATCCTACAACCCAACTGCAGATGGTGGGACTCCCCCACTTAGCCCGAAGCTACTCCTTGCACCAATCTAGACCCCGCCGAGATCCTTTCTCCTTTGATAACACGACCTTGCTCAACCAATCCGTCCAATTCTTCCAAATCTTCTTGCTAGCACCCCCTAAATACTCAAATTCTCTAGCATCATTCACATATTCTACCTCCCACCGACTAGCTACTAGAACCCCTCACTGAGACCTGCCAACCACGCCATCGCTAACCTATTCACAGACGATAACCCACCTGTGGAAATCACGTGCGGACACCTTCCAACAACACTGAAATGCACGCTCTCTGCGACTTCAATACCCCATACTATGCCCTGCTTCATTTACCAACTTTACCAGTCCGTCCGCTCCTCATGGACATCCATCAAATGCGCGGCAATATCTTCAAATTCCAAGCTACGCTGCCGCTTCCCCCACTTTGCAACTGCTCGACTTCCGCTTCTTACACCTGTCCTCCTAGAAATGGAACCACCGCCTAGCCTCACTTCAGGATCAATCTCTGCCAACCGCATCCTTCAATACTTCTTCTCAATACTCTGACCCAATGCAACCGAAGAAACCATATCACCGACAAACGTAACACATTCCATTCGATCAATGACGATGAATTCACGTCACAGGTGCATATCCCACCTCACTTGAAGACACCAAGTCTTACTACTTTATTAACCCCAACCGGACTATTCATAACCCAAAATTCCTTTCCTCTACCGAAACTAAAATACCAAAATCTCGAAATCACACTCTAAGGGAACCTCCCTTCAAACCATTCATCACCCCCAACATACGGGCAAGCATTCTATCATCATATCGACATTCCGCAATAACCAATCGCAAGCATCATGACTACCTGAGCATAGCCTTAAGGCCCTCAGAAAACAAAAATACTGAGCTAAAACAACATATTATTCTCTTGCAGGGCCATAACAACAGCCCCAACCAATTATACATGGAAACATCTCGAATTACATCTGTAGCACCATTTCAACTCCTCAAATTCTTGATTCATAGAAAGCGCTTCGTGACGCGTAAGATTGAGTAGGAATGAACGTAGGCATAAGCCTCAAAGGAATCAAATCGCACGATAAGGAATCAAGAAGGAAAGTACTCCTAACAGCCGTGTAGCCTTTCGAAGATAAGTACAGACGTCTCCGTACCGATCCACAAGACTCTACTAGACTTGATCATGACTCGTGAGACCTACGGGAACCTAGCGCTCTGATACCATGTTGTCATGACCAAAAATCCCTAAGGTCGTGATGGCGCCAGACATCAGTTTCAGGCAAGCCAAAACATTAATTAATTGAAATAACTTTCCGGTTTTAACATTTATGAAAATATTTCCTTTCACTTATTACATATTAACTAAATAAAATTCTGTGAAGTAAAACAATTGTTTAAATATTACCCTTTAACAAATATAACTCAACACATCCCAGAACCCGGTGTCACAAGTACATGAGCAATTTCTATGAATTTATACAATCACCACAAAGCCTTTCCGAAATACAAATTGGACAAGAAAATTTAAAATACAAATAAATACAGTACGAGGGGGACTCTGTCAGCTGAGGATCGCCTCTGGATGATGCAGCTCGCCTAAGTCTCCGAATCCTCCACATTGCTATAAAAGTACATGTGCAATAAAATGCACCGCAAGTGTAGCATGAGTACAAAAATAACGTGTACTCAGTAAGTCGCCCACCTAACCTCAGAGAGGTAGTGACGAGAGGTCGAATTAGACACTCAATAAGGGCCAACAAATTAATTAACAGTGTAAGATGAAAACAACATGCATGAAAGGTAGTAAAACGGCATATATATGAGGCACTGAAATCCAAGTAAATGCTGGAAATAAACAACCGGTTACCACTTTCTCATTATTTTCTAAAATATCATAAATAAAAAATTTGTTCTTTATTTTCCCCCAATTACTTTATCACTTTAAAATCATGAAGAAAAATATTTAACAATTTAACATGCGCATACGGGGATAAGGACAACTGGCCTGAGCCGTCATAATAATCACTCTGTGCACTGCCGAGGATGGAACGACCCGTACCAAAAGTGCACCTCTCAATAAACTACTCATGTCTATGCACTGTCGAGGATCGAACGGCCCGTACCAAAAGTACATCTCTCAATATAATAATCCTCTCTGTGAACTTCCGAGGATCGAACGACCCGTCCCATAAGTGCACCTCTCAATATAATAATCATATCTATGCACTGCCGAGGATCGAACGACCCATACCAAAAGTGCATTCTAAATCCGCCGTGGCGTACGACCCGCTCCCATGAGAGTAGGGAAAATAACACTCTGTGAACAACTAATTTTTTACCACACCCAAATTCTATACTATTTTGGTGTAAAGATTTCTTTTAGATCTAATCTTAATACTTATAATTTTTATCTTACTCTTAATAGGTTTTATTTAAGAAAACTAAAAACTACAAAATATATATATATATATATTTAAATGTAAGCTATAATAGTATTTTTTCTTAGTATAATTTAAACTATAATGTAAATGTTGGATTTTCTTATTTATATAGTTTTCTTTAAATCTAAAAGTAAGTTTTATATATATATATATATATATATATATATATATATATTTAATACTAAAAAATAAATAATAATAAATAAAAATAATAATAACATTCAACTTCCCCACTTCACTCATGCCTCACTCTCACTCCTTCACATATCTTCTCCACTTCCCCACTTCACTCATGCCTCACCCCCACTCCTTCACATCACTTCTACACTTCCCCACTCCTCTTAATGTCAATTCACACATAAGTTATACTATACAAGACACCCACATATAAACAGAACACGCTGGAAAAAAGAAAAAAAGAAGAAAAACTGACGGGCAAGAACAAAAAAGAAAAGAAAAAAAAGAACGAAAATATTAGAAAGGAGGAACGAAGAAAAAAAAAATTTGAAGTTCATTTCCTTCTTCTTGTTTGAAGTTCAAGGTAAATGTTCTTATATATCTCTAAATGTAATGAGTTTGTATGACTATATAGTTTTTATGGTGCTGAAATTGAGTTGCATTCTTAGAATCATGCTTTTGACTATTAGATTTGTTTGTTGGTGTTTATATGTTAATGACTAATCGATACTAATGACATGGGTTTGAGTTTTCTTTTGATTGGAATTAGTTGTTAATCCGTGTCTTTTTTTTTGTTTCTATTGTTGTTCTGCGCTGGTTCATCACATTAGTAACCACATATTATCATGTTTGGTGTCTATATTGTTCATCAAACACTTAGTAAATTCTTATCAGTTCATACTCAAACTGTTTGCTATTGAAATGCTCATATACGGAAGATTTAAGTAGGAATGCTGAGATCGAGTACAAACAGATATAAATCAATTGTTTAAGACTTGCTGGTTCTAATTTTTACAAACACTACTTAATGTTGAAATTTCGAGAAGTAACTTTTGCGAATGACTGTCATTGAATTTTCCTTTTTTTTTAATAAGGTCAATGATGAAATGAATTAGCTCCTGAATTCTGGATACTCATACGTTGATACTGAGGGTAATACATAGTTATTTCTTAATTGTTCATGGTCATGCAAATCTCAAATTTTAGGATAACAGAATCATGACACCGTAGTTTGCTTTAGGTGCGCATTAGTAAATAATCGTGATTATGCACACGTACGCGTGACATGATTTAAGCGCCGATGTTTCAAAATAAAAACAAGGTACGCGTTCGCACGACTTTGGACTTTTTCTTAAATATTTAAGCATGGAAAATTGTGTACACGTACGCGTGACATTATTTAAGTACCGATTTTCAAAATAAAACCAAGGTACGCGTTCACGCGACTTTGACTATTTTCCGTAAATAAACCAAATGTCATGAATTATGTACACGTACGCGTGACATGATTTTTGAGACACCAAGCTAAACAGGTATACGTACGCGTAACCCATCTTAATATAGTTTTCAAAAATAAATAATTGAATAATTAAAAGCGGTAAAAACGTAAAATGCACATAGGTATTAAAATCAGTAATTAAATAATTAGGCCAAATATTAATAGTTAAGCGACTGTGCTAGAACCACGAAATTCGATAGCGCCTAACACCTTCTCCTGGGTTAAAAGAATTCCTTACTTGGATTTCTGGTTCGCAGACATTTTTAAACAAAGTCAAAAATTTCCTTGATTTGGGATTTTAATAAACGGTGTCCCGGAACATCGTCAAAAATCCGGGTGGCGACTCTGAAAATTAAAATAAATCCCAAATCCGAATAATGTCACTTAAAATGGAAAAACTCCCATATCCCTATCCCCTTTGGGGAAAAAGGAGGTGTGACAGCTCTGGCGACTCTGGTGGAGACTAAGAACCTAGAACTTCTGTTCATGGTTCAGAATTCGAGCTTGTAATGTGATTTATATTTGGCTTTATTAATTTGATGTTAATATATTTTTTGCACCTTATGTGCTAATTGCCGCTTGTTTATCGCTTTGATATTATTTGAACTGTATTAAATTGCCTTCTTACGCCTCCCTTCTGAGTCTTCTGAATTTATGGTGCACACGTGCGCGTGGGCCACTTTTATGTTAGAAGTCATACCAATTAGAACGAGGTTGTGGCTCAGTAACTAGGCCGGGTAGACTTTTGTGCTCCAGGTATGTTGCCTCCACCTTGGCTCGAGCTGTCCGCTTGGGTAAGTCAGGTCTAAAATATTCCCCTAGGATTTAAACCTATAATAACATAGCTTCATACCGGATCCCTAGTAGGAACGTTTTTTTGCATCATGTGCACTTGACTTTGGGGACTCAACATAGGGGTTGGGTCCATCTAGGACAGGTGTACCTAAGGGTGTCTAACAGGTGGGCCGGGCCGGGCCGGGCCGGTTACATTTTTTTTGAATCGGATGGGTTGCGGTTACGGGTTCTTACCTGTTAATTGTTAACGTGTTTAACAGGTTGGGGCTTATCCGGGTAAAAACGAACCCGTGCGGGTAGGGGTACTGCCGGGCCGGGCCGGGTTTCGGTCCTTTTACTTTTCTTTTCAAGTTTTTGTACATGTATTGTAATTTATATAATATATAAAGTAAAATATATAAAGATAACAATGATTATGGAAAAAATTGTACTTATAAATTGCAAGTGCAACATGTATTTCAATTTTGAAGTTCAATTGTTCTTTAAACTTCAAAATCCGAATGATAAAACACGATAAATTAAATTTCAAAACAAAGAGTCAAATAAAATTAGAAGATGAATTGAAGACTTAAAGTCTTGAAAATTGGAGAATGAGAGATTAGAGAATGAGAGAAATTCTGAAATTGAGATTGAGAAATGATAGTTGAGTGAAGAAATGAAGAAGAGGGGGGGTATTTATAGTTTTAGAGAAGGTTAATTTTGTAAAATGAAAATAAGTTAAAATTTAAAGAAAAAAGGGCCTATTTGTGCAAATTTAACATTGGGCAACGACAGGCTGTCAGGGGTGACCGTTTCCAACGGTCAGTGGGCCCCACATATTTTAAAAAAAATAAAAAAATAAAAAAATAGCTGTTGTATCGGGCCGGGCCGGTTAAACCGGTACACGGTTACGGTTCACTACCGGTCCGGTTACCCGTTTCAAAAAAATTAAACGGATCAACCCCCTCTAACCCCTACCCAGCCCACCCGGCCCCCTATGAACCAGACCGGTCCGGTTCCAGTTTTAACCGGTCTGGGCCGGTCCGGTTACAGGTCAACCCGACCCGTTTGCCACCTTTACGTGTACCCGAAAATTGCAAGACCATCCTGATGCATCTTATGTGCTACTTGTACATTATGTTTGATTCGGTTTGTGCATGTTGACCGGTTTCTAAAAAAAAAATATATATACGAAAATAAAAATAAAAATATAAAAATTGAAAGAAAACTATAAAGGAGAAAAAAAGAAAAAGAAAATTTACCTGTTTTTTGAAAAATCTTGGTATTTACCCCAAAAAGATTATTACAAAATAGGCCTGAATTTTTCAAAAAAGTGTCATCCTATTCCTGAAACATTTGCCGAACTACGCAGGTCTGATTCTCACAGGATGCGAGATACATAGGCAACCATCGGTTCCGGCCCTCAATTTTCAAAAAATCTATAATTATTTTCCTTTAATTCCTTCTTTAGAAGTTTTTCTTTGAGACATCAAATTTAGAAATTCAAAAATATTTTGTTTCTTCTTTAGAAGTCCTTTTAAAAAAAAGAAGAAGTTCAAAACCCAAAAATATTTTCTTATTTTAGAAGTTCTGATAGTCTGAATTCACATAAGAAAAAGAAAAAGAAAAAAAAAGAGTTAGTTTAATTTACTTGAGTTCCGATCCCCCTGAACTACGTAATGGTATGATTCATGCAGCGTCATGATACGTAGGCAATCCTTATCGGATGCGATCATAGCCATAATTAATCTGAAAGTAAAAAATTGAAAGAAAAATTAAAAAAAAAGGAAAGAAAAAGAGCGTTAAATTCAAGAGGAAATAAATCAATAATCCGAGATGAAGCATGAAGCCTTCCAACATCATTTTAGAAAGGAAAATGGAATTAGGTGCATGACATACAATGTGTGATTAATATCTGAAAAATGCCTAACTCTAACACGTTTGTTGTTTGTCACTTTTACTAAGATAAAGTTAAACAAAGGTGGTTGGTTTGTGGTTTAAATTGGCGACTTACCCTTACAACACGAGACCAAAAGGAAAAAGTAAAATGGCAAACAATAGTGAGAATGAGTCAGATAATGATGATGTCCATAAACTATTGGTCGAACAAGGTACGGGACTGGTTGAAGAAGTAAGAGTGTTGAAGCAACAATTGGCAGAGATGTACCAAGCTTGGGTGAATGGACAAGCACCGCCCCCACTACCATAGGGCCTTCGGACAATCTTCATAGTGTGTTAGTTGCAAGTCAAGTGCCCATCTCCATAACAAGTAATCCATTGTACCAACCTGGACCTGGATTCAGTCCGTGCATTAACCTTCCCACTATCCCCAGTACCTCCATTCCACGTCCTCCAACTACACCCCTCAGAAATGACCCACCTACTATACCCATTGTCCATACCATCACTGTTCCTTAACCGACTCTTGCTCAAAAGTCCAACAATGATTCACAACTGAATGCTCATGATTCCCAACATTGCTCTCCAGAATTGACTTTCAAGGTTCTAGATTCATACAAGCATACTCCTCAGAACATGTTCCCAGTTGAGATCGAAAAGCCTGACAAGAATATGGAACAAGAGGAAATGACTAGAAAAATGAAGAGCTTGGAACAAACCATGAGAAACATACAGGGTTTGGGAGGCCACAAGATTGTTTCATTTAATGATCTATGCATGTTCCCCCATGTCCATTTGCCACCCGGTTTCAAGACCCCCAAGTTTGACAAGTATGACGTGCATGGTGATCACGTTGCCCATTTGAAGAGGTATTGTAACCAATTAAGGGGGGCATGAGGCAAAGAAGAATTACTCATGGCTTATTTTGGGGAAAGTTTGACTGGAATTGCTTCAGGATGGTTCATAGATCAAGAAATCTCTCACTGGCATGTGTGGAATGACATGACTCAAGATTTTGTCCAACATTCTCAGTACAATATTGATATAGTGCCAGACCGTTCCTCTCTCGTCAACATAAAGAAGAAACCAATAGAAAGCTTTAGAGAATATGCAATCAAGTGGAGAGAGCAGGCTGCTAGGGTCAAACCACCAATGAAAGAGGCATAAATGATTGACTATTTTCTCCAAGCTTGATTACCTCCATTATATGTTAGCCGCCATTGGTAAACATTTTGCTGAGGCGATTAAGATCGGGGAAATAATTAAGAATGGCATGAAATCAGGCAAAATTGTGAGTCAGGCAGCCCTTAAGGCGACCACGCAAGCAATTCAAAGCGGGTCAGGCAGTTTCAAAAATCGGAAAAAGAAAGAGGAAGGATCCATGATGGTATCTGGGTTCGGGGGAGTTCAAAGGGGGATAGTTCCTTCTTATGTGCAGTTCCAACAAGGACAATCCAATTCTCCTCAACATTACTATCCACCTCAGGTTCCCCGGTACTCAGTTCCCCTACAACAATACACAGTGTTTAATGCTGAGGCTTATGCTAGGCCTCCCAATTACCAACAATGGAGGACACCGATTCCTCAAGGCTTTCGTCAACTCCGGTCGAATTTTCAGGCACCATATAATCCTCGTCCCCGACAGGAATATATGAGAGAACAGGAGCCAAAGAAAGAGTTCACCCCAATTGGAGAATCATATACAAGCCTATTTCGAAAGTTGATGCAACTGAAGTTGATTGAACTTATCACGCCGCGTTATGTAAATCTAAATTCAAAAGGTTTTGACTCAAATGCAAGATGTGAGTACCACTCTAACACCCAGGGTCATAGTACCAAAAATTGTTGGACATTAAAGAAAGCCATTGAACATTTGATTGAAGAAAAGGCAATTGTGGTAACAAACAATGAGGATACTCCTAATATCACAAACAATCCGCTCCCCACTCATGATAATACACATTTTATTGGGATGATTTGTGATGATCGGGATTATAAGCAATCTGGNTTGTGAAAGGTGCGAGTTCAAGTTTGAACTTGGCAGGTTCTGGAAAAACGATTCTCTATGTTCTAGATGCACAAAAAAGGTTGAGGTTCAATTGGGTGGGCCAAAAATTTACAGCCCTGAGGGCATTCAAAAGATCGTTCCGAATAATGGTTTGAGAAATATAACAGAGCCGGTTGTGATCCGAGATGCTGTACAGCTCCTAGTGACAAACACAAAAGCTATTCCCTGTAATTATAACAAGACTGTCATGCCATACAAAGGAAAATAGATAGTTGAAGAAGTAGATGAAGTGGGGGGTTTGACCCGCTCTGAAAGGTGATACTCACCAGAGGAGTTGAGAAAAGCTAAGCAAGCCAGGGAAAGTCACTTGACAGTGAAGGAACTAGTTGCAAAAAAAGAAGCGGAGGAATTACTTAAGAAGATGAAAATGCAAGACTACTCAATCATTGACCAACTAAGGAAAAGCCCTGCTCAGATTTCTTTGTTATCTCTGCTTTTGCACTCAGAAGAACATCGCCGTGTGTTGATCAANATCTTTGTTATCTCTGCTTTTTCACTCGGAAGAACATCGCCGTGTGTTGATCAAAACTTTGAACGAGGCATATGTATCAGAAAAGACAACGGTGAATCAGCTAGAAAAAATGGCTGAAATATTCTTTGAAGTGAATAAGATTTCTTTCAGCGATGATGATTTGCCTGAGGAAGGGGCTGGGCACAATAGAGCTTTGCATCTTACGGTCAAATGTGAAGGGCATTACGTGAAAGGAGTCATGATTGACGGAGGCTCAAGTGTAGATGTATGCCCTCTTTCTACTCTACAAGAGCTGAACATTGACACTAACAGAATCAGAACTAGTAATGTCAGCATCAGAGCTTTTGATGGTTCAAGAAGAGACACTATTGGGGAAATCGAACTCACCATGACAATCGGCCCAGTTGATTTTAACATTGTCTTTCAAGTGTTAGATATGAAAACTTCCTATAATTTTCTTCTAGGACGGCCGTGGAGCCATATGGCTAGAGCTGTACCATCCACCCTACATCAAATGGTCAAATTCGAGTATGATAGGCAAGAAATTGTTGTTCATGGGGAAGACGACTCATCAGTCTATAAAGACCCGTCCATTCCATGTATCGAGGCCAAGGAAGGAAGTGAATCCCTCATATATCAAGCATTTGAGGTGATTGAAGTGGACCAAGTAGAATAAGGAAAACCAGTTCAGCATCCCCGTCTGTCAGCCACATCTATGATGGTAGCTTCGCTGTTATTAAGGAATGGTTATGAACCAGGAAAAGGTTTAGGATCCTCTCTGCAGGGAATTGTGAACCCTATTGCTCAATTTTTGAAGAAAGATACCTTTGGTTTGGGTTTTAAACCAACGTCGGCTGACATAGACAGAGCCAAGGCCCGCAAAAAGAATGGTTGGAATTTGTCCAAACCAATCCCTCACATTGCCTACTCTTTTGTCAAGCCGCAATTTGAAGAAGCCCAAAATCCTTCTACTTAGGATGACATTGATGAAGTTTGCCAGAGTCTCAAGAAGATGTTCTATGAGATCAATATGGTTCAAGTTAGTGAGGGACCTAGCCGTGCAACTGTTCAGCTAATTGGTCCAGACACCTCGCTCAACAATTGGAAAGCAACTCCTCTTCCCATCAAGAAGGAGTCTTGGTAGTCTATTTTGTTGATTTTTCTGTATTTGGATTATTTTAAGGGTTGTAATCCAGATATTTTAGTTTAATTGATTTGCTTTGATGTTGATCCTTCTATCCTTTAAAATTCAATGAAATGAAGTTCCAGTTTCATAGTAATTTTTTTTTCTTTTCCTTTCCCTAATTTTTGTTAATTTCTTATCATTTTCAGTTTTGTTAATGCTAGCTTTAAAAACATGACATGCACGCGGAATTCATGCCTAGGTCTTAAAAAGCTATCTAATCTCGAAATAATGAATCAAGAAGTTGAGTATGATGAAGATGAGGATTTAAAGGAAATAAAAAGGGAGTTGGATCAATTTGAGAATAAGCCTAAGTCTAACTTAAATTAAACTGGGGCAATTAACCTGGGAAGTTCTGAAGAAACCATAGAAACAAAAATAAGCATTCATACTGAACAAACGGCAAGAGATGCCATAATTCAAGTTTTTTTCGAGTATAGAGATGTATTTGCTTGGTCGTATGATGACATGCCGGGTTTGAGTGCCGATTTAGTGGTTCATAAGCTTCCCACACATCCTAATTTTCCACCAATCCAACAAAAACAAAGGAAGATTAAGACAGACATGAGTGATAAGATCAAAGAATAAATCACGAAGCAACTAAGTGCAAATGTGATCAGGGTCGTCCGATACACTACATGGTTAGCAAACATTGTGCCGGTTCCAAAGAAGGATGGGAAAATCAGAGTTTGTGTTGACTATAGGGATTTAAACAAAGCAAGTCCAAAAGATAACTTTCCTTTACCCAACATTCCTCGTTGACAATTGTGCTAAACATGAGATCCAATCTTTTGTGGATTGTTATGCCGGATATCACCAAATTCTGATGGATGCAGAAGATGTAGAAAAGATCGCCTTCACAACTCCATGGGGAACTTATTGTTATAGGGTCATGCCATTTGGTTTGAAGAATACATGGGAAACTTACATGAGGTTCATGACTACCATATTCCATGACATGATGCACAAAGAGATTGGAGTGTATGTGGATGATGTGATCATTAAGTCCAGAACACAAGATGACCACGTGCAAGACTTGAAATTGTTCTTTGAAAGGCTACGAAGGTACAATCTCAAACTTAATCCAGCCAAATGTGCATTTGGAGT
>MDKI01265779.1:0-46288 GCA_005239505.1 Nicotiana paniculata
GGGTGGATGGTGACGGAAAAAAAACTGAAATTTGACAAAAAAAAGAAGCTTTTTTGGAGAGAGGGGGTGCGGGCGGGTAGGCATAGGGTTAGGTTAGGTGGGTGGGTGTAGGGTGGGTTGGTTAGCATGGGGAATAGGGTGGGGAAAGCCGAGAAGTAGTTTTGGAAAATATTTTCCCTCCTCTTGATATGGAAAATATTTTCATCCAATTGGAGGAAAATGAGTTCATAAGGAAAATATTTTCCAAAACATTTAAGCCAACCAAACATGGAAAAATTGAAAAATATTTCCCACAAAACATTTTCCTTCATACCAAACACACCCTTTAAGGAATATGAATGAAACAAGATAAATAAGTACTTGGGACATTTGGTTCACATGATTACGATCAAGCCTAGGAGGGATTTGATCAAAGCTTTGATTTCGCACTGGGATCCTGAAAATAATGTGTTTCGTTTTACCACTGCGAAATAACTCCGACCTTGGAGGAAATCGCCCATTTTTAGGGGTGGGGCCGCAATCTTCATCGCCAAAGGCCCATAGTACCCAAAAAAATGTGAATGATGGTAAGTTTTTGAAGCTCTTGAACACAAGTTACGGACAATATAAAGGTTTAGGAGGCAAGTGGGTTACGTTGGGATTTCTGTTTCACTTGTATGGCCTAGAATGCAATTTCGAAAGGAATGTGGGAAAAATAAAATCAAAAGAAAATAAGGAAACATGGAAGGTTTGCATTTATGGTTGCTTTTTTGGGGCGTGAAGTTTTCCCGAAAAGGGAAGGACGCATTGATATCCGCTTGGAAAGTGTAGTTGAGTCTATGATCTCAGAAGTGGATGATTATACTTTGGTCCATAAGATTCTTTCTTGCATTTTTCGTGCTTTAACTAGATGTAAATTGGGCACAAAAAACTTTGCTGGCTGCAACATTTTTCTACAGATATGGTTTTTGTAGCATTTTTATCGCCATCCTACGATCACTGATATTTGTGAGCTATGGCCCAATCATACTTATGATCACCAGAAAAGAATTGACAATTGTGACTTGCTAAAAGGGATTGACGCCTGGAAAAAACTACTTCTTACTCTGTCCGCCAAACGGATCACTTGGAACTACGATTGATTTTCTACTAAAGAGGTCATTTGTGAGTCTACATACCATTCTTATTTGGCACTCATAGGATTGGATGGTGTTCAGCCCTATGCTCCACTTCGGGTAATGCGCCAATTTTCACGACTACAGGAGGTTCCCCCAACACGAGATATGAGCAAGTTGTGTTATGATTTTTGTAAAGATCAGCCTCATGCCGAATAAGAAATTATGAAAATTTGGTATGCAAGTAAGGCCTCGGAGTTGAATGAAATGGTAGAAGACCGAGATCGTGGAGAGGTGACCCCAGAATATATTACCTGGTTTCATGACCCTTTGTCGTTTATAGATAGGCATGAGGTGCCGAACATGACGAGAAATGATCAAAGAACTATAGAAAGGCTAAAAAAGGAATTGGAGCATGCTCAGATGACCATAGCCAAACAACAAGCCCAGCAGTAAGCCGGAGTTGCTCAGATTCGTTTAAATATTGAGAAAGATTATCAATCAGCCTTATGGGTCATGTATAAAGATCTAAAGCATGCTAAAAATGAGGTGTCCCTATTAGAAGAAGAAATAACAAACACGATTGGTTTAGTCAGAAGAGTTGAGGCAAACAAAAATGTTGAAATACATAAGCTGCAAGAAGACTTGAGTATCACTGAAGAGGATGCGCACCAACAACAATTGGAGTTTGATCAGCAGAAAGAGCAGTTTGAAAGAGAAAGGGTCCACTGGATACGCTCAAAGGGTCATCTTCATGCACAATTACAAGAAATAAAAAGGCAGAAGAGGGGTGTGATGACCCAAAGGGTCATCTTATGAATGAAGACTCTATTTCCGAGCTTGTTAGCCTTAAAAGCCTTATTTTAATTCACCTCAATTTGCGTGTGCAGTCCGGGCGTGAATCCGGAAAGCGTTTATGTCAAAATATATGAAATAATAATTTTTGAGATTTAAAAATAATTTTTAGTTGACTTGGTCAACGTTTTGAGCAACAGACCCGGACCCGTGTTCTGATGGTCTCGGTGGGTCCGTAATAAAATATGAGATCTGGGCATATGCCCGGAATTGAATTCCTAGTTCCCAGCACGAGAAATGAATTTTCGATGAAAATTGTTAGGCTTAAGTTTAAAGGAATTAAAAAAATTGATTAATGTTTGAAGCCGTTTGTATCTGGCCCGTATTTTTATTCCGGAGCACGGTACATGTCTACTATAACATATATGTCATGTTTGTGAAATTTGGTGAAAATATCAGTTTATTTGACGTGATTCGGACGTCCGGTTGTGAAGATAGTAATTTGGAAGTGTTCATGAGAAATTCAGGAGTTTTGATGCTAAATCCGTAGTTTTAGGTGTTATTTTAGCGATTTGATCGCACGATCAAGTCCGTATGATGTTTTTAAACTATTGTGCATGTTTGGTTTGGGGCCCCGAGGGTTCGAGTGCCATTCGTGCAATGCGCGAGTTGAGTTAAAACTCAACCAAGGTTGCTGGTGCACCAGATCTGGTGTACCCGCACCTACGAGCCTTTGGTCGCAGGTGCGAGCGATAGCCCACAGATGAGACCCAGGACCTTTACTTCGATCTCCACAGATGCGGACTTCTCATCGCAGGATCGGGACCGCAGAAGCGGAAACCCGTCCGGAGATGATGCCCCAAGGGCCCAATCCCATTCCACAGATGCAGACCTCCTGTCTGCACGTGCGGACGCGCAGATGCGGCCCAAGTACCGCAAATCCAAAGGTCGGCAGTGAGTTTATTTAATTCAAACTCCAGCCCTTTTCTTCTTATTTTCAAAGGAGTAGACGACCTAGGGCGATTTCTCTAAGGAAATTTCTTCCCCAAAACGTAGGTAAGTGTTCTTTAACTTGTTTCTTTCAATCTTTTACTTCTATTTACAAGAATTAAACCTAGAATCTAGGAATTTTATGGTAGAAATTAGGGGTTTGGGTAGAATTAGGGACTTTTGGAAAATTGAGAGTTTGGCCTCAATTTGGGATCGGATTTCGAAACCAATTGCATATCCGGGATCGGGGGTGAATGGGTAAACGGATTTTGGTTTGAACTTTGAGTTTTGACTAAGCAGGCTCGGGGTCAGTTTTTGATTTTTGGGAAATTTTGGGATAATCAGTAATTATTCATTAAAGATAACTCCTTTAACAATGATTTATGTTATTAAGTTGATATTGACTAGATATGAGTGGTTCAGAGGTGGAAATAGAGGAAAGGCAATTATTGAGTATTGAGTTGGCCGTCGGATTGAGGTAAGTGTTTGGTCTAACTTTGACTTGAGGGATTAGGGATCCCCGACTTGATTGCTATGTGAAATTCCATGTGCGTGGTGTATAGGTGTGGGGACGAGTACCTATGTGCTGCAAAAATTAATTGTTTAGCCTGTTACCTTCCCCGTTTCTAATTTATTATCTTCCCGTCTTAACTGTTTCATGATTATTGATGCTTCTATGTTTAATTGCTTCTTGCTAGATGTTATATCCTTATTGAAAGTACTAGTTGTTCCGTAGTTTCATTATGTTACATTATTGGTTCAAGTTGGTTGATCGGTGTTTCATAGTATATTTCGGTTGGTCTGGCTGTGTAGTATTAATTGGTGAAGTTTTATAATTTTATTGATTTCTGTCAGCTTTGGCTGAGGTTTAAATATTGTGGAGGATCATGAGCTAAGTTGTGAAATACCTATTCTTATTGTGTGATTGGTGGGTATTGATATGGTGGGATAGGGTTGCATTCCCCAATATGAGTAATAAGGGTGACTTATTGAGGAGGAATAAGGGTGAAATGTGATTGTCTGGTGGGATCGGATTGCATGCTATAACAAGGATTAATAAGGGAGATATATTGAGGAGTAATAAGGGTGTACATGTGGGAGCGGGTTGCACGCCGCAACAGGAGTAATAGGGGTGAATGTCCATGGTGTTACTGATTATATGATGGGATCGGGATGCGCGCCGCATCATTTTGTTTTTTATGTATTCTACCTCTGTTGTGATTTTATTCTATGGCACTATGACTCTTCTAAGGATTTGGTTATACCTTAGTACTGGCAAGATGGCTGGTTCAGTATTTATTTACTGCAAGTTACTGTTCCATTTCGTTTCGTACTTCATGTTTGCTTTATTATAAGTTGTATGCATGTTATGTCATGAAAGCCCCGCCGTAGCCTCGTCACTACCTCATCGAGGCTAGGCTCAGCACTTACCAGTACATGGGTTCGGTTGTACTGATACTGCACTCTACACTTTCTGTGAAGTTTTTGAAGCTGATTGTGGCTGATCGAGAGGTCAGTTGCAGGCATTCATTCAGGAGACCCAAGGTAGTCCTGCAGACGTCCGCAGGCCCTGGCGTCCCCTTTTATTTTCTACATTTCTGTCTGGCCCTATTTCTTTCGGGACATATGTACTTTTATTTCAGACCAATATTTGTAGCTATTCATAGAACGTTCGTGGATTGTGACACCAGTTCTGGGTGGTAGTAATAGTTTGAAACACGAAAGCTATTCCCTGAAATTATAATAAGACTGTCATGACATACAGAGGAAAAGAGATAGTTGAAGAAGTAGATGAAATGGGGGGCTTGACCCGCTCTGGAAGTTCTACTCACCAGTGGAATTGAGAAAATCTAAGCAAGCCAGGGAAAGTCACTTGCCAGTGAAAGAACTTGTTGCAGAAAAAGAAGCGGAGGAATTCCATAAGAAGATAAAAATACAAGACTACTCAATCATTGACCAACCAAGGAAAACCCCTGCTCAGATATTTTTGTTATCTCTTCTTTTGCACTCTGAAGAGCATCCTCGTGTGTTGATTAAAACTCTGAACGAAGCATATGTCATAGAAAAGACAATGGTGAATCAGATAGAAAAAATGGCTGAAAGATACTTTGAAGTAAATATAATTACTTTCAGTGATGATGATTTTCCTGAGGAAGGGGCTGGGCACAATAGAGCTTTGCATCTTATGGTCAAATGTGAAGGGAACTACGTAAAAGGAGTCATTATTGACGGAGGCTCAAGTGTAGATGTATGCCCTCTTTCTACTCTACAACAGTTGAACATTGACACTAACAAAATTCGAACTAGTAATGTCAACATTAGAGATTTTGATGGTTCAAAAAGAGACACTATTGGGGAAATCGAACTTACCATGACAATCGGGAAGCCCGTGGATCCATATGGCTAGAGCTATTCCATACACCCTACATCAAATGGTCAAATTCGAGTATGACAGGCAATAAATTATTGTTCATGGGGAGGATGATTCATCTGTCTATAAAGACCCGTCCCTTCCATGTATCGAGGCCAATGAAGGGTGTGAATCCATCATATATCAAACTTTTGAGGTGATTGAGGTTTACCAAGTGGAAGAAGGAAACCTAATTTTGCATTCCCATATTTTAGCCACATCAATGATGGTAGCTTCACTGGTGATGAGGAACGACTATGAACCAGGAAAAGGATTAGGATCCTCTCTACAGGGAATTGTGAACCCCATTGCTCCATTTTAAAAAAAAAAAGATACCTTTGGGTTTGGTTTTAAACCAACACCAGCTGACATAGAAAGAGCCAAAGCCCGCAAAAAGAATGGTTGGAATTTTTCAAAACTAATCCCTCACATTGCCTACTCTTTTATCAAGCGACAATTTGAAGAAGTCCAAAATCCTTTTACTCAGATGACATTGATGAAGTTTTCTAAATCTCAAGGAGATATTCTATGAGATCAATATGGCCCAATATGGTGAGGGCCCTAGCCGTGCAAGTATTCAGCTGATTGGTCCAGATACCTCGCTCAACAACTAGGAAGCAACTCCTCTTCCCATCAGGAAAAAGTCTTGGTAGTCTATTTTGTTGTTATTTTTGTATTTGGATTATTTTAAGGGTTGTAATATAGATATTTTAGTTTAATTTCTTTTATTTGATGTTAACCCTTCTATCCTTTAAAATTCAATGAAATGAAGTTCCAGTTTCATAGTAAAATTCTGTCTTTTCCTTTCCCTAATTTTTATTAATTTCTTGTCATTCCCAGTTTCATGTTTTTAATGTTGGCTTTCAAAACATGACATGCACGCGAAATTCATGCCCAGATCTTAAAAAGATATCTAATCTCGAAATAATGAATCAAGAAATTGAGTATGATGACGATGAGGCTCTTAAGGAAATAAAAAGGGAATTGGATCAATTTGAGAATAATCCTAAGCCTAAATTAAATGAAACTGAGGCAATTCACCTAAGAAGTCCTGAAGAAACTAGAGAAACAAAAATAAGCATTTATACTGAACAAAAGACGAGAGATGACATAATTCAAGTTTTGTTCGAGTACTGAGATGTATTTTCTTGATCGTATAATGACATGCCGGGTTTGAGTGTCGATTTAGTGGTTCATAAGCTTCCCACATACCCTAATTTTCCACCAATCCAACAAACAAATGAATTTTAAGACATACATGAGTGATAATATTAAAAAGGAAATCACGAAGCAACTAAGTGCAAATGTGATTAGGTTTATCCGATATACCACTTGGTTAGCAAATGTTGTGCCAGTACCAAAGAAGGATGGGAAAATCAGAGTTTGTGTTGACTATAGGGATTTAAACAAAGCAAGTTCTAAGGACAACTTTCCCTTACCCAACATTAATATCCTTTTTGACAATTGTGCTAAACATGAGATCCAATCTTTTGTGGATTGTTATGCCGGGTATCACCAAATTATGATGGATGAAGAAGATGCAGAAAAGACCACCTTAACAACTCTATGGGGAACTTATTGTTATACGGTCATGCCATTCGATCTGAATAATGCAGGGGCAACTTACATGAGGGTCATGACTACAATATTCCATAACATGATGCACAAAGAGATTGAAGTGCATGTTGATGATGTGATTATTAAGTACAGAACACAAACTGACAATGTGCAAGACTTGAAAAAGTTCATTGAAAGGCTACGAAGGTACAATCTCAAACTCAATCCAACCAAATGTGCATTTGGAGTTCCTTCTGGGAAGCTTTTGGGTTTTATAGTTAGTCGAAGAGGCATTGAGTTAGAATCCTCCAGGATAAAGACCATTCGAGAGTTGCCTCCCCCAAAGAACAAAACAGAAGTCATAAGTTTACTCGGGAGGTTGAACTACATCAACAAGTTCATCGTGCAACTTACAACCACATGTGAGACCATTTTCAAGTTGTTGAAAAAGAATGTTGCTATCAAGAGGACAGATGAGTGCCAAGAAGCTTTTGATAAGATAAAGGAATATTTGTAAAATCCCCTTGTTTTGGTCCCGTTGGAACCTGATAGGCCTCTATTTTTATATCTTTTAGTAATTGATAATTTCTTTAGTTGTGTTTTGGGTCAACATGATGCCACAGGAAAAAAGAACTAGCAATCTATTATTTGAGCAAAAAGTTCACTACTTATGAGGCCAAATACACTCTTTTGGAAAGGACATATTGGCCTTAACCTGGGTCACCCAGAAGCGTAGGCATTATCTTTTGGCCTAAAGCCGATGCCAACTGGCGGATTGGCAAAGTGGAAAATCTTTCTCACAGAGTTTGATATTGTTTATGTCACTCGCACTGCCATGAAGGCACAAGCTTTGGCTGATCATCTAGCAGAAAACTTGGTTGATGATGAGTATGAATCTTTTAACACATATCTCCTAGATGAAGAGGTTAATTTAGTTGAAGAAGTAGTCCAAGATTACAGTGAAATTTTGAAACTATATTTTGATGGGGCTGCCAATATCAAATGCTTATGGATTGGGGAAATTCTTGTATCACCTACTAGGCAACATTACCCTTCCACGACGCGACTTTTTTTCTTTTGTACAAACAACACGGCAGAATATGAAGCTTGCATCATGGGTCTGAACATAGCAATAAACCTAAATGTGCATGAACTGTTGGTGATGAGAGATTCACATTTGCTTATTCGGCAGGCTCAAGGTTATTGGGAGACTCAAGACATCAAGATCATTCCATATAGACAATGTGTGGATGATATTAGCAAAAGGTTCAAGTTCATCGAGTTCAGGTACATTCCTAGGTTTCACAATGAATTAGTTGATGCCTTGACCATCCTGGAGAACTATTAGGCGGCTCTCTAATGGTTTCTTTTTGAGTGGGGAAATTCTATGCAACAGAACTCCGGATTTGAATTTGTTGAGATGTGTGGATGCCAAATAAGCTGAAATAAATATGAATGAGGTGCATTCGGGAGTATGTCATCCGCACATGAATGGATATGTTCTAGCAAAGAAAATCCTTCGGGCAGAATATTATTGGCTTACTATGGAACGAGATTGCTTTCGTTTTGTTCGCAAGTGCCACCAGTGTCAGATTCACAGTGATTTGATTCACTCGCCTCCTTTCGAGTTTAATCCTATGTCAGCTCCTTGGCCTTTTGTTTCTTAGGGAATGGACATCATTGGCCCAATCGAGCCAAAATCTTCAAATGGGCACATATTCATGTTGGTTGGAATTGATTATTTCACCAAATGGGTGGAGGCTATTACATTGAAAGTAGTTACCAAGAAATCAGTATTAGACTTTGTTCACTCCAACATCATCTATCGTTTCGGTATTCCAAACATTATCACGGATAATGCTGCTAATTTGAATATTTATCTGATGAAGTAGGTATGTGAACAGTTTAAAATTGAGAATCACAATTCTACTCCTTACTGACCCAAAGCTAATAGAGTTGTTGAAGCTGCGAATAAGAACATCAATAATATTGTTAGGAAGATGGTCCAAGGGTCTAGACAATGGAACGAGAAACTGCCTTCTGCTCTTGTGGGATACCGGACAACTGTCCGTACATAAGTTGGCGCAACGCCCTACTTATTGGTTTATGGCATTGAAACGGTCATACCTGCTGAAGTTGAGATTCCCTCTCTCTGAATCATTGTTGAAGCAGGAATCGAGGACACTGACTGGGTCAAGTCCCGATTGGAATAGTTGAGTTTGATTGATGAAAAGCTTTTGGCGGCAGTTTGTTTTGGTCAATTATACCAACAAAGAATGGCACGCGCTTATAATAAGAAAGTGCGCCAAATACAATTCTAGGTAGGACAACTTGTTTTGAAACATATCTTTTCACACCTGGAAGAAGCAAAAGAAAAGTTCGCCCCGAATTGGAAAGGTCCTTACCTCATCAAGAAAGTATTGTCAAAAAGAGCTCTACACTTGGCAGATACAGAAGGAAAGGTGACAGATATATCCGTCAACGCGGATGCGGTCAAGAGATAGTATGTTTGGCATGCCTCTGTTGGGGCATTTTTATACTTATCAATCTCAGGTTGGGATGACAAAAGGTTATCATTCTCGCTACCCAAACACTGGTCAACCCTAGTTAGCCCTTTGAAGCCTTGTTTATATTTCTTTGTTTTCCCCTCTTTTGGAACCAATGTATTTAATAAAAAAAAATCAAAAAAAATCAAATAAAAAGAATCATCAAAAGAAGTTCATGTTCATTGAACTACGTCCGACCTGATTCCGAAAGGGTACGTAGGCAGCCTCACTCTGGGGTTCGGTCATAACAAAACAAAAATTCACATTTCCCAGTATTCATGTTGAATTCCTGTTTTATGACCCTAAAATGCCAAAACACAACGAACAATCATGGAAGGGTAATGGCAATGGTTATTAGGTTATTTCTGATGGGCCTACTAAACTTTAAGTAATTCGGGGTCGGTCGCCTGAATTCATTAAGATGGTGTGGACATTAGCACATGAAAAATAAAAAATAATGTCGAATTCCTATTTTATAACCCTAAAATGCTAAAAAACTAGGAATAGTCAAAGTGAGACAATGACTATGGTTCATTTAGTCATTTCTGATGCGTCCACAAAATGTTCCGCAAATAGGGGCCCATCGCCCAAATTTATTAAGATGATGTGGACATTAGCACACGAAATATCTAAATTCATGTTGAATTCCAGTTTTACGTTCCTAAAATGGCAAAAAATAAAGAATGGTCATGGCGAGGCAATGGCTATGGTTATTTAGATTATTTTCGATGGGCCGACAAAATTTTAGGCGATTCGGGGCTGGTCGCCTTAATCCATGAAGATGACGTGGACATTAGCACATGAAACCAGAAATCGTGCTGAATTCATATATTATGACCCTAAAATGCCAAAAACATGGAATGTTTAAGGCGAGGCGATGACTACTATTCATTAGGTCATTTTTGATGGTCCTACAAAATTTGAGGCGATTCGGGGGCGGTCGCCCGAATTCATAAATATGGCGTGGACATTAGCATAAAAAAATTGGAAATCATGATGAATTCCTGTTTTATGGCCCTAAAACGCCAAAAAATGAGGAATGGTCATGTCAAGGCAATGACTATGGACCATTAGGTCCTTTCTGAAGGTCCCACAAAATTGTAGGCAATTCACGACGGTTGCCCGAATTCATAAAGATAGCGTAGATATTAGAATACGGAAAATCGAGCAAATTCATTTTTATGGCCTTAAAATGCCAAAAAATGAAGAATGGTCATGGCGAGACAATGACTATAATTCTTTTGGTCATTTTTGATGGGCCAACCAAATTGAAGGCGATTTGGGATTCGGTCGCCCGAATTCATAAAGATGGCATGGACATTAGCACATGAAAAATTAAAAATCATACTAAATTCCTGTTTTATGGCCCTAAAATGCAAGAAAAAAAGGAATGGTCATTGTGATGCAATGAATATGGTTTATTAGGTCATATCTGATAGGACCACAAAATTTTAGGCGATTTGGGGTCGGTCTGTAGAAGTCATGAAGATGGAATGGACAATAGCACACGAAAAATCAAAAATCGTTCTAGATTCCAGTTTTATGGCACTGAAACGCTAGAAAACGAGGAGCGGTCATAGCGAGGCAACCACTATGATCTATTAGGTCCTTCATTATGGGCCCAAAAAACTTTTACGCGATCCGGGGCCACTGGCTCGAATTCATGAATATGGCAAAGACATTGGCACACAAAAAATTAGAAATAATGCTGAATTCTTGTTTTATGGCCCTAAAATACCAAAATTGAGGAACAATCATAGAGAGACAATGGCTATGGTCCTTTAGCTCATTTCTCAAAGCCCCAATAAATTTTAGGCGATTCTTGCTTGTCTCCCGAATTCATAAATATGTCTTGAACATTAGCACACGAAAAATAAAAAATCATAGTGAATTCCTATTTTAAGGCCCTAAAATGCCAAAATACTAGGTATTGTCGCGTCCCCTTTTTCCCCTTTCGCGGAGTCCGAGTTTCAACTTGCATTGGGATAACTTGTTTCCTTTTGGGAAAGGGGTATTAAAATTGAATAGTCTCCACCTAACGGATTTAAGGTGCGTTAGGGCACTTAATGAAAGTAACTCATGAAACCGGTTTACATTACCAGAGATTTGTTAAGGGTCTGAAATTACCTTAAGGGGAAGGTGTTAGGCACCACTCGAGGTCCCAAACAGTGGGTCCTGGCCAAACTCATTGTTGGTGAATTAGTCATTAAGAAAGTAAAGAAGTTTAAGCACACATATGGATTACAAAAAATAGGAATGAATGGGTCCTAAGTTTATTAGCCTATAGGATCACTTTTGCGCAATACTCGGTAAACCTTCCTCAATTAGAGGGGTTACACATGGCATTAGCGCACAGGTCATCATGTCCCTTACTATTAATTACCCTCCCCTTAGTGGTTATGTAAGTGATTCTAATTAAACGTATTCTATGCGTGCATTACCCGTCCCTTTCTTATGGCCCTGGAGGTGTTTAGGACCTCTAATTAAGGCAGTTCTAGACTCTCCTAAAGTGCTTAAAGGAGAAAATCTAAGTGACAATTTTAAACAAGTAGGGCTGTTAGGTAAAAGAACAATTAAGGGGGCTCACATTTACTTCCAAAAATAAGTAGTCAATTGCACGTCTCAAACAAAAGCATTTTAGATAATTTAAGAGTCCTAAAGCAGGATATTTAGGTGAGCAAGACAAACAGAATATATGCAAAATCTTGTTAAAGCAAAGAAGTGGAGACCTATTCAGTTTGCCTACTGATTTTAGGGGTTGTTGAACCTCGGCAGTTCACAAGTACTTAAACAAAGCACAATTTTACCATTTTGTAAGAGTTTGATTATCCTACAGGCTTGCCTAGGTGTGGATCTGAGATGTCCTATAAACGGGATATCTAATTTTCAATCAGGGCCATAATAGACTAATAAACAGTTTTAACTAGGCAGTTCGTTCATTATGTCCTATAAGCATGCTGTCTAGGTGCTGAATATTACAAAACTAATTTTATATATTCATCTCTATAAACATGTTATCTATGTGTTGGGACTGCTCTTAAATTTACTCTTATAGACATGGTTTCTACTGATTTTATGCGATATAAGCATGGTATTTAGGCGAGTGCAATAAAATTCCTAAAGCATGGTTTCTAATGCACATGAAAGAATGATCATGATTTTTAGACAGGGTTAATAGCACCCTAGTGATAGGATTCGCAAGCAAACATGATGTATGCAGAAGTTTAGAAAGCAGAAGTTTTAGAACAAATGGTATGATGCCTACGAACATGTTTTCTAATGCACAAATGATCCTAATGGCATGATTCCTAATGCAAGCAAATAGTCATAGTAAGCATAAGAGCATGATTTCTCCCCAATTACCCCACAAAAATTATATGAGAGTCCCTCCTTTCTTTTTACTAATATTCTCAATATCTGTTTACAAGAATTATTATTACAGACAATAAATGAATTACAGAAATAAGTAATTCTATACTATAGGGAGCCTGGGACTGTACCATAACTCATAGCGTCCCATAAAGAGTATCCTGGTGCGTCAAAGTTCCCAAGGGCCTCAAGGACCCCGGGCAATGCTCACACCAAGACCCTTTTAAAGAGAAGTCATTTGTGTGCAGTGTGGATGGGGCCAGCCCCAGTGTGCCAGAGTTCGGAGGAATCTCATGGGTTACTAGGCAATATACACATTGGAAGGGCAGGATCCTATGTATTCTAAG
This sequence comes from Nicotiana paniculata, assembly GCA_005239505.1. Taxonomy (NCBI): domain Eukaryota; kingdom Viridiplantae; phylum Streptophyta; class Magnoliopsida; order Solanales; family Solanaceae; genus Nicotiana; species Nicotiana paniculata. The sequence continues at coordinate 13,109 of MDKI01265779.1, forward strand.
AGTAGGAGTGGGAGTGCTGGAAAGAGTAGGAATAATTTTAAGAAAACATATCAAAAATGAAACCAATTTAGAAGTGAAAATGGTTTAGAAGTGAAAATAGTTTGGGAGTGGAAATGGTTTAGAAGTGAAAACATATTACGAGTTAAAACAACTTAGAAATATTCTAGAAAAGGTTCAGCAAACAACAACAAGTAAGAAACACAATCACAAGGTTTCACACAAAACTCCATATTGCCCAGACTCAACTCAGTTCATTAGTCAAACTTAGGTGAGCATATAGCATGTTGAGAATAAACAATTACACAAAAGGGAACAGGGGTTGGGAACACAAGAATACTGAATCAAGAACACATGAAAACAGGGTGTTAGGGAAGCATGCTAATCAGTAGAAGCATAGGGCAGGCATGGGTATAATATTTACCAGGACATGCTGAGTTAGGGTCTTAAACAGGGAACACCTAAGTTCATCAGTTATACATAACTATGGAAGTAAGCATACTGACTCAAGCAATAGACAGGGAAACATAAAAGTTTAATGTAAGAGCAGTCATACTAAACAATTCACAGAGAGGACAGGGTTTTAACCACACATAATTGATCATACCAATTGAAGTCAATTAGACAGAAAAATAGAAGTCTGAGACAACAAAGTAAGCATGCTGGCTTAAGGCAATAGACAATGAAGATTGAACCTTAAACACAGAAGTAAACATGTAGTAATAAACATGAAAGAGTAGAACTTCAGCACAGAAGTAAGCATGTTGATTAGAGTGAAACCTAAAAAAGAGTACACATGCTGATTAAAGCAATAAATAGGAAGAGTGAAACTTAAACAGGAGTAAACATCTTGATTAAGGCAGTAACATGAAAACATAGAAGCTAAATGCATAGTAGTTAACTAGTACATAAGAGACATGGGTTTAATAGAAGTACAACAACATAGAGCACATAGATTTTAACTTCATAGTATAATGAAAGACATTAGGAGTATAAACATACCAGTTAAGGGAAGCAAAACAGAAGGTAAAGTAGGCAGGATTCAACAGTCTAGCCTTGGCTTTTAGCTGGCTAGACAAGCAATGAACACAAGTAGCAGAGAGAGAGATGAGAGTGATGTTTTGTGTGTGTGTATGTTTGAACTGTTGTTTGTATGTGCTGAAGAATCAGTCATGAAAGTATATAGAACACTTAGTAAGGTAAACAAATAAGGCAAGAATAATTAAGAATTCATAAACAGGGTGACCCAAATAAACCAACCAGTTAATTGGGGAATTTAATCAATCAATCATACGGAATATTTGGGAAAGACCTCTTAGGATATGGGAGTCAATTAACGGTACAAAATTAGGGCTTAAATAAGGCAGTAAATCAGTCATATACCATATAGGAGTCAATCAAGCCCCTTAAGTCAGATTGATAATCCAAATAAGGCAAGTATTACAAATAAAAGTCACAAATAAGGAAATAGGTAAGAATCCCAAAAAATATTGATTTTAACAGGAAAGAATCAATCGAAACCTAAATAGAATCAGTCAATGTAACTAGTTCACATAATTAAACATAATAACAGGATGAATGGAAGAAATCAATGTCACAAACAGAAACAGTTTGAAGAGACTCAGGATGAACCCTAATTTTAGAAAAAGTAAATGGAATCGAAATAGTTAACCAAAACAGAAGATTTTTTAGGGAAAGTACCAAATAACACTCGAATCATTTCAGATCTACAAAGACTTGAACATATTCAAGTAGTCGTAGAACTAGGGTTTTTCAAAAAATAACAGAGATGAGAGAAACTTAGTCAAAAGCCATAGATTCAAACTAAATATATGAGGAAATCAGTACTGACAAACGAGAATGGCCCAAGACAGGCCATCAAACAAGTTTCAGGAAAGAACATGTTGAATCTCCATGAGATTTTCTCAAGGATCCATGTAATTGAACAACCAGGAAGCATAAACGGTTGGTAATGGTCGGAGAATACTCAGAATCTCCATAGATAGGAGCTTTTCGCTGGTGACGGTGGCTAGGGTTAAGGGTAGGTCGAGAGAGAATTGGAGAGGTTAGGGAAACCAATGATGGTGGAATGAGCGAATGAGGGAAGGGGGGGGGGTTAGAGTTGGTTTAGAGATTAATATGGTAAGGTTTAATGTGGACCGTTGATCTAAAGATCAACGACCACGATTTGATTGGGGTTTGGGTCGGGTAGGTGCAGATTGGGCTTAAGGTAATTTGGGCTGGTATTTAAAGGGTTAGGTCCGAAAAGTTAAAGAAATTAAAAGGGCTATTCGTTAAATACCCAATTAATTGATAAAAATAATGAACAGATTATAAAAATGGTTTTCATGCATAGAAATGTTTTAAAATAATTACTCAATATTTTAAAAATGCAACAAGATATTTTCTTGTAAAGTAATGTAATAATGCATAGATGGGATATAATTGCAAAGTTATTGCAATTGTAATCCAAAAATGTAAATGTGACCATTTGTGAAATAATTTGGCTTAGTGTTAATATAAATGGAAAAAGTAAATCGTAAAATTGTTATAAAATTATTTGTTGTGCAGTTCATGATTATTTATATAATAAAATACTAGAATAAATTAATTAGAAATCCTCAAAAATGCAGAAATTGTGGGAAAATATTATTGATGCTAATGCATGGTTTTGGAAGTATATATGCATTTTGAAAATATTATAGGGAAAAATTGGGTATCAATAGCTGCCCCTCTTTACCCGGGAAGGATGAAAGAGTTGTCGGGTAAAGATATGATTGCCAATTTTGACCGAGCGAGATGGTTTGAGAGATTTAGGCCGCACTCTAGTTTTCGATCTGTCTACATTTCCCTGGTTTTACAAGAATCAGACCGTGTGTAGTTCTGAATTCATCGACGGAATATACCGACGAAGTTACCACAAGGACGGACGCAAGATTTGGGATAGGTGAAAGGATTGTGGTCAAGTTTGAGATAGTATGAGGGAACTGGAGCGGGATTGCTCCATTTGGGGTAATGGTTTCTCATCGGATCACCTGTAAGTAAAAATTTACAACGGGCATATATCTGTGCATAAATTTAAACATGATGCAAATTCTCTTCAGACCATGACAATTGACTTTGGATGGTTGAGGATGACGTCCTTAGACCATGATGTCCTGCGCTATGAATTGTTCAATGAGGGATTCGCAAGCCATCATCTCCATGAAAATCGTATTTGAATGGTTGAGGATGACGTCCTTAGACCCTGATGTCCTGGGCTATGAATTTCTCAGTGAGGGATTCGCAGGCCATGAGATGATGTTATCGGGACATGAAAATGGTGCTCCAAACCATGACGCCTTTGAATAATGATATGCAAATTTGAGAGATCCTCAAGCCATGGCATGACGTCTTCCGGCTATGAGGATGGTGCCTTCAGACTATGACGCCCTCGGACAAATTGGTGATATTTCAGCCCATGATATGCAAAGAGATGATGCTAGAAGCGACAAGACAGGCCTTAGTCTTGTATGAATATTTGAGGGCAGAGCTTAACTCGAAAGAAGAGAATAGGTAATGCCAAAGATAAAGTGCTTAGTCTCGTGCAAATTGAAGGCAGTGTTTAGCCTTATGAAAATATGGAGGCAGGGCTTAGCCTCGTGCAAGATTCGGGGCAGGGCTTAGCGTCATGCAGAATTGAAGGCAGTGCTTAGCCTTATGCAGAATTGAAGGCAGTGCTTAGCATTATGCAGAATTGGAGGCAGGGCTTAGCCTCGTGCAAGATTTGGGATATGGCTTAGTCCCATGCAAAGAGAAGGCAATGCTTAGCCTTATGCAAATATTGAAGCAGGGCTTAGCCTCATACAAGATTTGGGACAGGGATTAGTCCCATGTAAAGAGAAGGCAATGCTTAGCCTTATGCAAATATGGAGGCAGGTCTTAGCCTCATGCAAGATTCGGGGCAGGGCTTAGCCTCATGCAGAATTGAAGGCAATGCTTAGCCTTATGCAGAATTAAAGGCAGTGCTTAGCATTATGCAAATATCAAGGCAGGGCTTATGTAACGACCCAGTAGCTCATTTTGTGAGTTAACACCCCAATACCCTAATAATTGCTTTCCCCATGTCTATTTCTGCTTTTGGGACTTGTCGGGACGTTGAATGGTGAAATTTGGAGAGTTTTTGGACACATAGTCCTCATATGTGAGTTTAAGCTTTAGAAATCGGACCGTAGTTGGAACTGTGGGAAGACGGGTTTGGAATAAGATTCTGTCGACTCCGTTAGCTCCGTTGGATGATTTCTCAGTTAGGAGCATGTCCTGAATATGTTTTCTAGGTCTGTAGTAAATTTAGGCTTGAATTTGCGAAAATTAGAATTTCGGCGATTTCGGCCAATAGGTAAAAAATTTATATCGGACTCGAAATGGAATTCGGAGAGTGGCTATAGGTCTGTTATGTCATTTGTGACATGTGTGTAAAATTTGAGGTCATTCGGACTAGTTTTGATGTGTTTTGGCATCGGTTGTGGATTTTGGAAAATTTCATAAGTTCTTCTATTTCTGCTTTTGGGACTTGTCGGGACGTTGAATGGTGAAATTCGGAGAGTTTTTGGACACATAGTCATCATATGTGAGTTTAAGCTTTAGAAATCGGACCGTAGTTGGAACTGTGGGAAGACGGGTTTGGAATAAGATTCCGTCGACTCCGTTAGCTCCGTTGGATGATTTCTCAGTTAGGAGCATGTCCGGAATATGTTTTCTAGGTCTGTAGTAAATTTAGGCTTGAATTTGCGAAAATTAGAATTTCGGCGATTTCGGCCAATAGGTAAAAATTTTATATCGGACTCGAAATGGAATTCGGAGAGTGGCTATAGGTCTGTTATGTCATTTGTGACATGTGTGTAAAATTTGAGGTCATTCGGACTAGTTTTGATGTGTTTTGGCATCGGTTGTGGATTTTGGAAAATTTCATAAGTTCTTAGGCTTGAACCCATGTATAATTGGTGATTTTGGTGTTATGTGATGTGTTTTGGAGGCTCGAATACATTTGGATAAGGTATTACAACTGGTTGTTAAGTTGTGGAACTTAGAAATAGCTGAACCATTGTTGGTTCTGGTGTCTCGCACCTGTGATGGATTTTCCGCAGGTGTGGGCATGCAGGTGTGGAAGAGGGGCTCACAGGTAACCAGCTCTCGCAGGTGTGGTTGGGTTTCCGCAAGTGCGGAGCCGCAGATGCGGCCCAATGACCGCAGGTGAGGCCCTAGGCCTTTTAGTGGGTTTTCGCACCTGTGATGGATTTTCCGCAGGTGCAGTCCAAGGAGCGCAGGTGCGGAATCGCTGGGCAGTTTATATCAAATTCGAGGGTTTGAAATTCATATCTTCTAAAAACAATTTGGAGCTCGGGTGTAGGCAATTTGGAGTGGGTTTTGAATAAAAGCTTCATAGGTAACAATTCCTAACCCTATTTTCTTTGTATATCATTAATCTATAGCAATTTCTTCCACGCAATCAAGGAATTTAGGTGCAAAATCAAACAAATGGGAAGAAATTTCCCCAAATAGAAATATGAGAATTTAATAAGATTTCGACGTCGTTTTTCGATGATTCTTGTTCGAGTGAGTTCATGAGTGAATGGGTGTTCTAAATTTGTAACTTTCACTCGCTTCCGAGACATGGGCCCGAGGGACTTTTTGGACGATTTTCCTAATTTCGCGTATTAGGCTCAAACTTATTAGCTATTTTGATTCCTTAAAATGATATTTACATTATGCAATCGAATTGAATAGATTTGGGCCATTCGGAGTCAGATACTCGTGGCAAGAGCGTGGTTTTGAGTTAAGTAGTGCAGTCGAGGTAAGGGGCTTGCCTAACTCTATGTTAGGGACTTTCCTCTAGGCTATTTTAATACTATTTTATGTTGGTTGGGCGCCGTGTGCGTGAGGTGAAGAGTACTTACACGGTCCATTGTTGCTAAAACACCATTTCTCCCTCCATGACTTAAATCATTCCACTCCTATTTCATTGATTCATGTATCGACTACGTAGTTTAGATTAGGAAATAGCATGCCTACCTGTTTTACTTGAATTTTTCCTGGTTATTACTATGTGTACCATGTTTAGGTAGTTTTATCCATATTTTTGCATGTGATTTTTCCTGAACTGTTTTAAATAAAAAAAAATTATATTCAGTATTTGTACTGCATTGCATATTTAAATTGGGACTACGGACAAGATTCCGGGTGCTTTCCCCTTGTATTGCATTGCATATTTAAATTGGGACTACAGACGAGATTCCGGGAGCTTTCCCCCTGTACTGCATAGCATATTTAAATTAGGACTACAGAGGAGATTTCGGGAGCTTTCCCCCTGTACTACATAGCATATTTAAATTGGGACTACGGACGAGATTCTAGGAGCTTTCCCCATGTACTGCATTGCATATTTAAATTGGGACTACGGACGAGATTTCGGGAGCTTTTCCCCTATATTGCATTGCATACTTGTTACTGTGATATATGTTGTGCTGATCCGAAGGCTCCCTGTTATTATTTTCTTTTAGCTCAGTGTTCCTACTGACTTGCTTTAGCTTATTATATCTCTCTGTTCACATTTTATATTGTTTTACTATAAAAATCCAGTAGAGCCTTAACCTGACAAAAAACCTGATCGTGAATAACTTTTAGAGACTACATTTCTCGTTCCTAATAGACGATGAAAAATATATATTCCCATCGTTGAATCTTTTTAGCGACCAACTGTAACTGGTCCTAAATTATCTTTTGAGAGACGACAAAAAACCTGTTCGTTATTCCTATCGTGAAACCATTTTCACGACCAACCTTTAACTGTTCCTATATTATGTTTAGAAGACGACGTCCCTATTTAAAATAATTTTGTAATTTAGCGATCGTATTCATGGTCTCTTAATAACCATGAGTAGTCCTAAAAGCTCAATGCCAAAAAAAATAATTTTTATCAATAAATATCAAATTGTTATTGAAAAATCTAGATATAAAAAGATAATATATCAAGTTCAAATCCCATGATGGTGTTACTTTCTATGTTTTCTCAACACCTCAACAAAAAAAACTTAGCTAACATCATGAGTTAGACTATGATACCAAGTTTTGCTTAACATTTTTAGAAAAATAATAATGAACTTGTGCATCTTCTAAACTTGCGTCTTGACTTGTAGCTTAAATCTTCTAAACCTGTAAGTAAAAAAGTTTGAAAAATGATAAATAACTATTGGTAAATAACATATATAATTGTTTTTTGAGTAATAACAGCAAATGCATATAGGTCATACGAAGTATTACCACAAAATATACTCAAAGTACTTAATTCTTCCACTTGAACTGATTTCCAAAAAGTGAAAGCAAAATGAACTAATGCAGAGGGCGTGTATCTTTTTACTGATTGTATGATGGACACTAAATGCAAGCAAATGAAACTTAGTATAGCTGTTCCAACAACATAATACATTATACACTAGCAACCTGGGTGGACATTAACAATCTAAAGTATTACTCTCTTGTTCTATATTCTGTTTTAAAATGTTTAGTGGAAGTACCACAGAACTGATACTATTTCCAATCACTGCTCTTCTATGTTAAACATAGGGAATAATGCCTTTGTGTAAAGTTCCTCAATTTATGTAAAGGGCTATTATTTTATATGAATATCTCTTTCTTAATATCAGGACACAAGCAAAAAGAACTTATCACGACAAACTAAGTAATATTACATCTTCATTTCTATTTAAAGAAGATTAAGCAATCCATATACTACCTAGTTGAGATTCTCTAATGATCTACTTCAGTCAGGAAATGGTATAGTTGGTCTAAGTTAACTAAGATTTATATAAACAGCTCGAAAATGCAGTAGCTACTTTGTAGTTTCCACACTAAACAACACAATAAGCAAAATATTGAAGGATTAAACAATTTCAACTCATATGAATCTATGAAGAAAAGGACAACAACTAACTGTTGCTTCTAAGCACGAGAACCTGAAAAGATTTTGGAAGGAGAAGTACGAAAAGGGTAAAAAGAATAACAGAGAAAGGGACACAACAAGAATGATGAAACAGAAGAATACAAGAAAAGGATTTAAGTATATTCACTGATAATGTACAAAATTTTTACCTGAAGAAGACAAGATATAAAGACTGATTCATTTTCTAATAGTTCACACTTCAGAAGGGTGAAGACAAACAAATATGTAATATAGAAATTGACTATATCCAAATCATGAATAAAAAATAAAAAGTTGCATATATTGTTACTAACTTGGTCAGCAGACAAAAACAGAGGTCATTCAGTTGAAACGGGCGATATCGGTGTAAGCGGGACATGTGATTATTGAGCAGCGAAGAACTATCGTATTTTCCTCATTTCTTTCATCTCATCTTCTAAGGTAGACAATCGCTCATTCAAGGATTTGTTTTCCTCATTCAAAGATTTATTTTCTTCTCGAGTTGAACGTAGCACGGACAGTAATTCAGCCTTTGAAGAAGTTTCACCTTTCAAGTCTTTCTCTTTCACTCCACCCCCAAATCCAAACACATGGCTACGAGTTTGAGGTCCACAACATGTTTCTACAATCTCTATGCTATGTAGAGATGGATCTGCTTGAATTATTTCTTCGATTTGAGCCTACAAAATATATTAAAAAATATTTAAAATTAGAATCCACCATAATTTCAAGTAATTTACATATTCAATCTACCAAACATACATGTTTTTCAATTGCTTCAGGTTAAACAAACTTGTTATTTTTCTTACGGGTCTCAAAGAAAATTGTTGCCAAATCTGGTGGGTTGCCATCTTTTTCGCACTTTACATCAAAGGCAAACATGTCAAATAACAGGTCGTAAATATTTTCTTAGGAAAATAGAAATTTTATGATAATACCTTTTGATAAATGATCTCACGAATAGACTTGCTACCAATATGATGAAGCACCTTCAACTTAGCTCGATTTGTCGCATTCCTGTTGCTTCTCGCCTATATTTGTGAAACATTAAGCTTAAATGTAAAAATTTAATAAACTTAAATAATAATTTGAGGTTCTAATTTGATTAAATGTTCGTTTGATTTGTAAATATAGATATTAGTGATAGTGGAAACCATTATTTTTCTTATTTTCCTTCCATTTTTTTCATTTGCTTTACTCTTATACTGCACATACCATAATCATCTAAGGGGAAACAACTGGTGCATGAGCCGTGATTCTTAAGCTGAAACTACACATCGAAACACATAATTCGATAACTCAAATAGATTATTAGATTACTAGGCATACCTAAAAACTTTCTGAATAAAAATGTTCTTTTACTAACCACTCCCATTCTTTCTTGTCTACTCCCTGTAGAATATTATTAAGAGCCTTTTGGGTTGACTTATCCTTCACATATTTTGCATGCAAATATCCTCTCCATTTGTTCCACAACTCTTTCATCCGTGTGAAGATATGATCACGATGGTCATTCATGTCAACACTCTCAAATTTATACTACAATAATGAAAACATGGGTTGAGATAATGAATTAGTTCAGTTTTAGTAACTACTCACAATCCTGTGTTAGGAGCAACTCTCCAGCTGTTATACAGCAACAGCAACAATATCTTTAATAACAACCCAGTGAAATCCCACTAGTCGGGGGTGCTGGGGGTGGGGTGGGTGGGAGCACGCAGAGCCCTAGGGCCAACATTTGACATGTCTTTAAGCGGTTAGAATAATCCAAAAATTTTGCACTCCGATTAAGTAGGCTTCATCGAGCCGATTATCAACAAGTTGCATCCATTGCTTACTAGGTGCCATAACCTTGGAGAGTAAATAAAAATTAAATTAAATAAAGATAAAAGATAAGAAAAATACTATGATGCACATTACTTGTTACGATCAGATTAACACAACTAGTTTAACTCTAAGATCGCACTTTCTAGTCCATTCGCCTCCTCTGTTTTTAGTTAATACATTGGAATATACAATCAGATGACACTTAGATAAATGAATGCCTGGCGAGAAATCCTGAAATTTTCGGCTTTACTACTAACATGGCCAACTCACTCTTGTTTGACACAGAAAATATGCTTCTAGAAAGCAATGGTAATGAAACTACTGAAGTCACTGAAAAAATCAAAGGGACAAAAAGCATAGAATTCACAACCAACAAAATTAAAAAAACAGAGGAAAGGAAGCATGGATAACTGAAACATAAATATTAAATACAAATTTCAATAACAGTGTCAGTAGTTTAAACAATCCGAAACAACACCCAATAATCAATTTATAGAAAAAAATCCCAAAAAATAAACTTGTGGAAAGAACAATAAAAACTTGTAGTAGCCCAAGTCTCCTCAAGATTAATACCATCAATGTTTAGCCTAAGAAACAAAAAAAGAAGCAGCTCACATACAAATTATATAAACGAAAAATACCAGATTATGAAATCTTACCAATTTTTTAATGTTAGAGAAGAAGAAGAAATTAGGCATAATATCACTGGAAATACAAGTGTAGAAGCAGTTGAACATCAGTGAAGAATAATAAGAAGATGATCTGCAATCAGCAAAATCAGAACACGGAGAAGAAAAAGAACAACTTCAAAGAGGAGGCATACCTTGGATTCTCAAAGGAGGAGATGGAAACTAGGGCAGATGATCGATCTGTTGATCGAATGTGCACAGGATGACCAGACGAGCAGATGCAGCTCTAACGCTAGCTAGACAGATATTAGGGTAGAGGATTTTGTGCGGTACTATGTTTTGAGAATACAGAGGGTTTAATTTTATTTTTAATACCTCTTACTTTTTTTTTTGGCACCTAACATTTAGAAAATAATAATTTTTTAATATTTTGGTATTAGATTTGGCGGCACTCTCTCAAACTCAAGGCCTCTCAATTATAATTTGGGACCACTTACTATTTTTTTAGGGACCAGATTTATTACCTTCGCAATAAAATAAAGCATTAAGGACCGCAATATAATCTCTTCCCAATACATATATTATTAGTGACGGGATTATTAACTCGTCCCTGAAAGTTGGTCATAAATAAGGCTTTTTCTTGTAGTGGCTCGGTTTCGTGGCTAGGGATCCTAGCAGCAGCTTTCAGGAGACCGAAAAGTAATTCAGCCGCGTCCGCAGAGTCCTTTGAGTCACCTTCCACTTCAGACATAGATAGATTTTTTTCCTGTGAATTCCCTTACGTTATATAGAGATATTTTGAGGCAGAGCTTGTGACTAAAGTGATATTTCGGATTTGGAGAAAGTTGTATTTTGTATGCGCCAAGTGGAGATGTTTCATTGTAGACTCACTTATTTCGTCTTTATTTTATTGCTTCTATTCAATATGTGTTTCCGCAATTAGGCTTACCTAGTACTAGATACTAGGTTCCGTCACGATTCCTTCGGAAGGGAAATCGGGTCGTGACAAGTTGGTATCAGAACGTCTAGGTTCATAGGAGTCACAAGTCACAAGCCGGTTTATTAGAGTCTGGCAGATCGGTGCGGAGACGTCCATATCTATCTTTGGGAGGGTATGTAACTGTTAAGAACAATTATATTTCTTTGATTTCCTTTTCGAAAATTCTAAAATTCTATTATATTCTCACAGATGGTGAGGACCCGTACTGGGAGGACCGACGACTAGGCACTCGAGCTCCCTGCCAGAACCGCCAGAGGCCGGGGCCGAGGTAGAGGACGACCACGCGGTGCAACCCGAGCACCCGCGAGAGCAGCGACAGTGGAGCCTATGGCAGCCCCAGCTGTAGGGCCGGCACATTGGGTCTTTATTGCTGCTCTAGCCTTGCTGGAGACTTTCGCTCAGTTCATGAGCATGTTCAGTACTCTAGCTCAGGCTGGACTATTTCCGATAGCTCCCCCTACATCTCAGGCCGGGGGAGGGGCACAGACTCCCGCAGCCCGCACTCCTGAGCAGAGGGGCCAGGTTGATCCGGCCCCGAAGTATATTCCTATGACCCCAACGGTTCCAATTCGGCATGATGCTAGGGTAGCTGCTTCTGAGGCCGAGCAGCTCAAACTTGAGAGTTACAAGAAGTACCACCCACCTAATTTCGGCAGACTAGCTTCAGATGACGCTCTGGGATTTCTTGAAGAGTGTCATTTCATTCTTCGCACTATGGGCATTGTAGAGACCAGTGGGTTTCTTTCGCTGCTTTTGCAGCTGAGGGGAACGACATATCAGTGGTGGCGGGCCTATGAGCTGAGTAGCTCGGATGAAGCAGCCTCACTCACTTGGAATCAGTTTTTAGAGATGTTTATGCGAGAATATGTCCCTTAGAGCCTCATGGATACTTGGCACGCGGAGTTGGAGCAGTTGCGCCAGGGTACTATGAATGTGTCGGAGTATGCAGTCTGCTTCAGTGAGTTAGCTCAGCATGCACCGACTTGGTTGCCACAGTCAGGGAGCGGGTCCGCCACTTCATTGAGGGACTCCATCCTAGTATTCATACCAGTATGGCCAGAAAGCTGGAGATGGATATCACTTACCAGCAAGCAATGAGTATTGCCAGGGGAGTAGAGGGCATGTTCGCCCGGGACAGAGAGGAGCGAGAGGCCAAGAGGTCTCGAGAGACTGGCCATTTTTCAAGAGCTCGTGCACTAGCAACACGTTACGATAGGGGTTTTGTGGGACGCCCTATTCATTCATCCCTTCCAGCAGCCAGCGGTATTCCAGCTCCTCTTAGACCTCAGGAGTTCTATTATGCACCGGCAGTATCCATTGTGCCTCCAGTTCGAGGTGCTATTTTCGGCCATCCCAACAGGTCAGCTCCTATTCAGTCTCAGCCGCAGCGTCCTCCGAGGGGTTTCTTTGAGTGTGATGTCACCCGTCACGTGATTAGAGATTTCCCCAAGGCCAGGAGGGGTGCACCTCCACAGTCTTATCAGCCTTCACGTACTCCGTCGGGTCCTCCGACTATTCTTCCAACCCCAGCTGCCACTCCACCTCCTCAGTCAGCTCGAGGCGGGGGTCGGGGAGGTAGAGGTCACCCTAGAAGGGGTGACCAGGCCAGGTACTATGCCCTTCAAGCTTGTTCTGAGGCCGTTGCTTCAGACTCAGTCATCATATCTATTGTCCCTGTCTGCCATAGGGATGAATCAGTATTATTTGACGCAGGCTCTACGTATTCATATGTGTCCTCTAATTTTGCTCCACATCTGGGGATATCTCAGGATTATTTGAGTTCCCCTGTCTACGTATCTACTCCTGTGGGAGACTCTCTAATTGTGGACTGCGTATATCGCTCATGTTTGATTTCTCTTAGTGGTGTTAAGACCAGGCTGGTTTATTATTAGTCAGCATGGTAGATTTCGATGTTATCTTGGGCATGGACTAGTTGTCGCCCCATTATGCTATTCTTGATTGTCACGCTAAGACCATGATGCTAGTTATGCCAGGCTTACTGAGATTTGAGTGGAGAGGTACCTTAGAGTATACTCCCTGCAGGGTCATTTCATTTCCTAAGGCTCAACAGATGGTTGAGAAGGGTGCGATGCGTATTTGGCCCATGTGAGAGATGTCAGTGTTGATGCCTCTTCAATTGAGTCAGTCCCAGTTGTGAGGGATTTTCCCGATGTGTTTCCAGCTGATCTTCCGGGTATGCCGCTCGATAGAGATATTAATTTCAGTATTGATTTGTTGCCAGGCACTCAGCCCATTTCTATCCCTCCTTACCGTATGGATCCTCCTGAGTTGAAATAGTTGAAGGAGCAGTTACAAGAGTTGCTGGATAAAGGTTCATCAAACCTAGTGTATCCCCTTGGGGTGCTCCAGTATTATTTGTGAAGAAAGGATGGTTCTATGCGTATGTGTATTGATTATCGGCAGTTGAACAAGGTCACCGTGAAGAACATGTATCCTTTGCCTCGCATCGATGATTTATTCGACCAACTACATGGTTCCAAGGTATTCTCCAAAGATTGACTTGCGTTCTGGCTATCATCAGTTGAAGATTCGGGAGCCGGATATCCCAAAGATTGCCTTCAGGACCAGATATGGCCACTATGAGTTTCTTGCTATGTAATTTGGGCTGACCAATGCCCCAACAACTTTTATGCATTTGATGCACAACTTGTTCCAGCCTTATCTTGATTCCTTCGTCATTGTGTTTATTGACGACATTCTGGTGTATTCCTGATCACGGGAAGATCATGAGCAGCACTTGAGGACTGTGCTTTAGAATTTGAGGGAGAACAAATTGTATGCAAAATTCCCTAAATGTGAGTTCTGGCTTGATTCAATGGCAATCTTAGGCAACATAGTGTCTTGGGATAGGATCAAAGTAGATCCGAAGAAGGTGGAGGCGGTTCAGAGTTGGCCTAGACCGTCATCAGCTACGGAGATCCGCAGTTTCCTTGGTTTGGCTGGGTACTATCGCCGTTTTGTGGAGGGATTTTCATCCATTGTAGCACCGATGACCAAGTTGACCCAAAAGGGGGCTCCATTCAAGTGGACTGATGAGTGTGAGGAGAGCTTTCGGATGCTCAAGAAAGCCCTGACTTCAGCTCCTGTGTTGGTGTTGCCTTCGGGTTCAGGGTCCTATACCGTCTATTGTGATGCTTCGAGGATTGGCCTCGGAACAGAGTTGATGCAGGATGGTAGAGTGATTGCCTACACGTCTAGACAGTTGAAGGTACTTGAGAAGAACTATCCGGTTCATGAGCTCGAGTTGGCAGCGATTGTTCACGCCCTGAAGATATGGCGTCATTATTTATACGGTGTTCCCTATGAGATTTTACTTGATCACCAGAGTTTGCAGCACATATTCAAGTAGAAGGAACTCAATTTGCGCCAGCGGAGATGATTGGAGTTGCTAAAGGACTATGACATCACTATATTATACCGCCTAGGGAAGGCCAATGTGGTGGCCGACGTCTTAAGTCGCCGGGCGGAGAGTGTGGGTAGTTTGGCATATCTTTCGGCAGTTGAGAGACCCTTAGCCTTAGATATTCAGTCCTAATCTGGTCAATTCGTAATGTTGAATCTTTCAGAACCTTGCCTATTTTTAACTTGTGTGGTGGCTCGGTCTTCTCTTTATGACCGCATTCGAGAGCGCTAGTATGATGATCCCTACCTTCTGGTTCTTCAGGATAGGGTTCGGTGAGGTGACGCCAGGGATGTGACTATAGGAGATGACGGTGTAATGAGTATGCAGGGTCAGATCTGTGTGCCCAATGTGGATGGGCTTCGGGAGTTGATTCTTAAGGAGTCCCATAGCTCGCGATATTCCATGCATCCGGGTGCCGCAAAGATGTACCAGGATATGAGATAGCACCATTGGTGGAGAAGGATGAAAAAGGATATAGTAGAGTTTGTGGCCAAGTGTCTCAACTGTCAGCAAGTCAAGTATGAGCATCAGAGACCGAGAGGGTTACTTCAGCAGATTGAGCTTCCAGAGTGGAAGTGGGAGTGGATAACCATGGACTTCGCGGTTGGACTTCCTCGGACTTTGAAGAAGTTCGATGCTATTTGGGTGATTGTGGATCGGCTAACCAAGTCAGCCCATTTAATTCCGGTGTTGACTATATACTCCTCCGAGAGGTTGGTGGGGATTTATATCAGAGAGATTGTTCGCCTCCACGGTATTCCAGTATCTATCATTTCAGAAAGAGGTACACAGTTCACTTCACGGTTCTGGAGGGTCGTTCAGCAAGAGCTAGGCATCAGGGTAGAGTTAAGTACAGCCTTTCACCCTTAGACGGATGGGCAGTCCGAGCGCACGATTCAGATTCTTGAGGATATGCTCTGTTCCTGTGTGATGGATTTTGGAAGGTCATGGGACCGATACTTTCCATTTCCAGAGTTTGCTTATAATAACAGCTACCAGTCCAATATTCAGATGGCGCCGTATGAGGCTTTGCATGGTAGACGGTGCCAGTCCCCAGTGGGATGTTTTGAGCCGGTCGAGGCCCGATTGTTGGGTATAGATTTGGTGTAGGATGCCCTGGACAAGGTAAAGGTGATTCAGGAGAGACTTCGCGCAGCTCAGTCCAGGCAGAATAGTTATGCGGGCCGGAAGGTTCGTGATTTGGCATTTATGGCTGGTGATCGGGTTTTTCTTCAGGTATCGCCTATGAAGGCTGTCATGAGGTTCGGGAGAAAGGGTAAGCTGAGTCCGAGATTTATTGGCCCTTTTGAGGTGTTGAGACGTGTTGGGGAGGTTGCTTATGAGCTAGACCTGCCTCCCAACCTAGCATGAGTTCATCCGGTATTCCACGTTTCCCGCCGACGTCTCCGGACTTCCTAACGTTGCCGTCAACCGCCACGTCCCGGTTCAGGAATTTTAACCCGATTGCCTTTCGGAGTACGCGCGAAATGCGCTATCTGTCGGGGTTCCCCCGACCCTTAGGATTGACTAACCCATGTGCAAGTGCCGTTCATATGGAACCTTTCCCCTCTTCAGCCTTCAAAGTTCTCATTTGAATATTTGCTACTACCACCAAGATCTGCACCGACGGCCGCTCCGCCCAGGCTCACGCCCAAGGTTTTGCAGCGACTGTCGCGCCCTCCTACTCATCGGGGCCTGGCACTTGCCCCGACGGCGGGGTGTAGGTCACGCGCTTAAGCTCCGGAAGTATCACGATGACCCGACTCATGTTTTGGAATTCAGTTTAGTCCAGCTGGACAAGGATTTATCATATGTTGAGGAGCAAGTAGCTATATTGGATAGACATGTCAGAAAGATCAGGTCAAAGGATATTGCGCCAGTAAGGGTTCAGTGGAGGGGTCACCCGGTCGAGGAGGTGACTTGGGAGACCAAGCGGGATATCGCATTCAGTACCCTCATCTTTTCACAACTTCAGGTATATCTCTATACTCGTTCGAGGACGAACGATTTTCTTAAGAGGGGGAGAATGTAACGACCCAATAGGTCATTTTGTGAGTTAACGCCCCGATCCCCTAATAACTGCTTTCCCTATGTCTATTTCTGCTTTTGGGACTTTTCAGGACGTTAAGTGGTGAAATTCGGAGACTTTTTGGACACATAGTCCTCATATGTGAGTTTAAGCTTTAGAAATCGAATTGTAGTTGGAAATTTGGGAAGACAGGTCCTGAATGGGATTCCCTCGACTCCGTTAGCTCCGATGGGTGATTTCGGAGTGAGGAGCGTGTCCGAAATGTGCTTTCCAGGTCTGTAGTAGATTTAGGCTTGAATTTGCATAAATTAGAATTTCGGCGATTTCGGCCGATAGATGAAATTTTAATATGGGGTTCGGAATGGAATTCCTAGAGTGGTTATAGGTCCGTTGTGTCAGTTGTGACCTGTGTGTAAAATTTGAGGTCATTCGGACTAGTTTTGATGTCTTTCGGCATCGGTTGTAGATTTTGGAAAATTTCATAAGTTCTTAGGCTTGAACCCATGTATAATTGGTGATTTTGGTGTTATGTGATGTGCTTTGGAGGCTCTAATACGTTTTGATTAGGTATTAGGACTGGTTGGTAAGTTTGGTTGAGGTCCGGGGGGCCTCAGGGATGTTTTGGATGCTCAACGGGTGATTTTTGGAACTTCGAAACAGCCGAACCATTGCTGGTTCTGGTGTGCCGCACCTGCGATGGATTTTCCGCAGGTGCGGGCACATATGTGTGGAAGAGGGGCTCACAGGTGCGGGTTTGGTCAAGTCAACCAGTTCTCCCAGGTGCGGTTTGGTTTCTGTAGGTGCGGAGCCGCATATCTGGCCTAGTGACCGCAGGTGCGGCCCCAGACCTTTTACTTGGTTGCTGCGACGGATTTTCCGCAGGTGCGGGACTGCAGGTGCGGTCCAAGGAGTGCAGGTGCGGAATCGCTGGGCAGTTTATATCAAAATCGAGGGCTTGAAATTCATATCTTCTAAAAATAATTTAGAGCTCGGGTGTAGGCGATTTGGAGTGGGTTTTGAGGAAAAGCTTCATAGCTAACAATTCCTAACCATTTTCTTTCTATATAATTAATCTATAGCAATTTCATCCATGCAATCAAGGAATTTAGGTGAAAAATCATGCAATTGGGAAGAAATTTCCCCAAATAGAAATCCGAGAATTTAATAAGATTTCGACGTCGGTTTTCGATGATTCTTGTTCGAGTGAGTTCATGAGTGAATGGGTGTTCTAAATTTGTAACTTTCACTCGATTCCGAGACATGGGCCCGGGGGACTTTTTGGACGATTTTCCTAATTTCGCGTATTAGCCTCGAACTTATTAACTATTTTGATTCCTTAAAGTGATATTTACATTATGCAATCGAATTGAATAGATTTTGGCCATTCGGAGTCAGATACTCCTGGCAAGAGCAAGGTTTTGAGTTGAGTAGCACAATCGAGGTAAATGGCTTGCCTAACTGTGTGTTGTGGACTTTCCCCTAGGCTATTTTAATATTGTTTTATGTTGGTTGGGCGCCGTGTGCGTGAGGTGACAAGTACGTACACAGGTCATTGTTGCTAAAAATCCATTTCTCCCTCCATGACTTAAATCATTTCACTCCTATTTCACTGATTCATGTATTGACTACGTAGTTTAGATTAGGAAATAGCATGCCTACCTGTTTTACTTGAATTTTCCCTAGTTATTACTATGTATACCATGTTTAGGTAGTTTTATCCATATTTTTTCCTGTGATTTTTCTTGAACTGTTTTAAATAAAAAAAAATTATATTCGGTATTTTTACCGCATTGAATATTTAAGTTGGGACTACGGACGAGATTGTGGGAGCTTTCCCCTATACTGCATTGCATATTTAAATTGGGACTACGGACGAGATTCTGGGAGCTTTCCCCCTGTACTGCATAACATATTTAAATTGGGACTACAGAAGAGATTCCGGGATCTTTCCCCCGTACTGTATAGCATATTTAAATAGGGACTACAGACGAGATTCTGGGAGTTTTCCCCCTGTACTGCATTGCATATTTAAATTGGGACAACGGACGAGATTCTGGGAGCTTTCCCCCTGTACTGCATTGCATACTTGTTACTGTGATATATGTTGTGTTGAGCCGAGTGCTCCCATTATTTTCTTTTAGCTCAATGTTCATACTCTGTTCATATTTTATATTGTTTTACTATAAAAATCCAGTAGAGCCTTAACCTGACCTCGTCAGTACTCGACTGGGGTTAGGCTTGGCACTTACAGGGTACCAATTTATGGTGTACTCATGCCCTTTCCTGCACATGTTTTGGTGTGCAGATCCAGGAATCAGCGCTCAGTTTCGTGGCTAGGGGTCCGAGCATCAACTTCTAGGAGATCGAAAGGTAATTCTGCCGCGTCCGCAGAGTCCTTCGAGTCACCTTCCACTCCAGACTTAGATAGATTTTTTTCCTGTGATATCCCTTACGTTGTATAGAGCTATTTTGAGGCAGATCTTGTGACTAAAGTGATATTCCGGGTTTTGGGGAAATTTGTATTTTGTATGCGCCAAGTGGCGATGTTACATTGTAGACTTACTTATTTCGTCTTCTTTTATTGCTTCTATTAAATATGTGTTTCCGCAATTAGGCTTACCTAGTCGTAGAGACTAGGTGCCATCATGATGCCTTCAGAAGGGAAATCGGGTCGTGACATCTTAGCCTCATGCAATATTTGGGACAGGGCTTAGTCCCATGCAAAGAGAAGGCAATGCTTAGCTTTATGCAAATATAGAGGCAGGGCTTAGCCTCATGCAAGATTTGGGACAGGGCTTAGTCCCATGCAAAGAGAAGGCAATGCTTAGCCTTATGAAAATATGGAGGCAGGGCTTAGCCTAATGCAAGATTGAGACAGAGCTTAGTCTCATGCAAGGAAAAGGCAACGCTTAGCCTTATGCAAATATGGAGGCAGGGCTTAGCCTCATGCAAGATTTGGGACAGAGCTCAATCCCATGCAAAAAGAACAAATACTAGGTGATAGGAGAGTATTTCTTAGCTGGAAGTTGATTCAGTATCGTTGTTGTTATGAAGGTTGTGATTTCGAGGCGTGCATATTCTTTGTTCCTGCATTCAAAGAAAAATTGTCAGTTCTGTAAGGGGGAGGTCGGTACGTGCCTCTGTCAGTTTGCTTGACTTGCTTTGCTCGGTTTGAAGATCCGTTCAAATCATAAGGGGTAGCATTTGCTAAACAAAGTTATTTCAAAAGCAAGCATACATTGTTTTCAAAGTCATAGTAAAAAATATATTTTTTAGAAAATTGGTTAGATGAACCAGTGACTGTGACACGATCCGAAACATTGCAATTTCTCCCGCTGTAGAATTTTGAGGGTCCTCCTTAAAATTCTGCCCCAGTTAGACAGACAAACATTTCTGACGGTTGTATATGCTGTGATCGGCTGAACTTGCTTCGAAATTTTGAGCGTCCTCCTCAAAATTCTGCCCCAGTTTCTGATAGTGGGGAAAATAAAATTTTTATTGAATTGTGAACGAAGCCACAGGGCTGCCTATGTATCCCTCTTAAACGGGAATCAGGTCGAGCGTAGTTCAATTACATCATATGTGGAAAACATAAATAGTTACACATAATATCGCTTGACTACATCTGAATTGATTGGTTTTGGCCTTACTTCTCTATCCATTTCTGCAAGTATGAGGGCTCCCCCTGTCAATACTCTGTGAACCATGTAATGACCTTGCCAGTTGGAAGAGAATTTCCCTTGGCTTCATCCTGATGCGGAAAGATCTTCTTCAACACCAGCTGCCCCGGTGTGAACTGTCTCGCCTTAACTCTTCTGTTGGAGGCTATGGACATCCTGTTATAATAAAGTTGTCAGTGACATACCGTATTCATCCTTTTTCCATCTATGAGGGCTAGCTGCTCATAACGGCTCTTTATCCATTCTGTGTCCTTGCGCTCAGCTTCTTGTATGATCCTCAAGGAAGGAATATCTACTTCGGCGGGAATAACAACTTCAGTACCATAAAACAACAAATAGGGTGTTGCCCTGGTTGATGTGCGGACTGTGGTACGGTATCTCGGTAAGGCGAATGGTAGTTTCTCGTGCTAGTGTTTGTCATTCTCTATGATTTTCCTCAGTATCTTCTTGATATTTTTGTTGGCGGCTTCTACGACTTCATTCATTTGAGGTTTGTATACTTTGGAATTCTTGTGCTTGATTTTGAAAGTCTCACACACGGATTTTATCAGATCACTATTGAGATTGGCGGCATTGTTAGTGATGATGGACTCTGGAACCCCAAATTGATAAACGATTCGGTCGCGGACAAAATCTGCAACGACCTTCTTGGTCACAGCTTTGTAGGATGCACCTTCAACCTATTTAGTGAATTAGTCGATGGCCACGAAAATGAACCGGTGCCCGTTTCAGGCGGTGGGATCGATTGGACCAATGAAATCCATTCCCCAAGCAGCAAAGGGCCAAGGTGAGCTTGTTGCATTAAGCTCGTTCGCCGGTACTCGTATCATATCTGCATGTATCTGACATTGGTAGTACTTCTGAACATACCAGATACAGTGTGTTTCCATGGTCATCCAAAAGTAGCTGGCCCTGAGTATCTTCTTGGCCAAGACAAACCATTCATGTGTGGGCCGCATGTTCCGGCATGTATCTCCTCGTCTATCCAAATCTGATGGTAACCGTCGAAACAATCTACAAAGAACTGAAGTTCATGTCTGGCACAACTGTCGACTAAGATGTGTATGTTTGGAAGTGGGAAATCATCCTTTGGGCTGGCTCTGTTGAGATCCCGATAATCGACACAGATTCTAACATTCCCATCCTTCTTCGGAACTAGCATGATGTTGGCCAACCAGGTTGGGTATTCCACTACCCTGAGGACCTTGACCTTAATGTGCTCAATAACTTCCTCTTTGACTTTCAGACTTATATCAGGCTTGAATTTCCTGAGTTTCTGCTTCACTAGTGGACACATTGGGTTTGTGGGAAACTTGTGGGCCACAATAGATGTACTTAATCCGGTCATGTCATCGTACGACCATGCGAATATGTCCTCATACTCTTTCAAGAACTGTGTGTACTCTTTTTTTTCTGACAGTGACAAGTGGATGTTGATGCGGGTCTCCTTGACAGTTTCAGAATCTCCTAAGTTGATTATTTCAGTCTCGTCCAGGTTGGACTTAGGCTTGCTCACAAAGTCCTCCACTTCTGTGATAATTTCCTCAGGTATTACATCCTCTTCTTCTGAATCACTATGTTTTTATTGTGTTTCTTCATTACATGTCACAGTTGCCGGTACGTCGAGATAGGAAATAGTAATGTTGTATAGATAAAGATATAAGAGAGAAATAGCAATGGTATTCATTAATTCATTGAAAGTTTCAAACAAATGCAGTTTTCAATAATTAAAACAATGTTTTGGAATATTGGAAATATTATTTAAACAAAATTCAAAAAGGGAAATCATCATTCAAAAAAAAATGTTGTTCAGCCTTGCTACCCTGGGACTCGTCAGGCCCTGGATGGTCTGACAGTCTAATTCTTGAGGAATGATCCTCTTTCCACAGCTTTGATGGCAGGGCCTCTGGATCTGGTATGATAAGCTGATGATGCCAGTATGCGCAAACCAGCCTTTGGGGAATGGGGAATAATTAAAAGAAAGAAAGAAAAAATAAAAAGGTAGCCAAGTCAATAAGAGTTATGAGAAAGAATATTTGCGGTATTTAAACAAATATTACGGGAATGTTAATCCGCATCCTAATTTGGGAACCTCGTTGTGCCCGAGGTAGGCCTAGCGACAAGTTGTTTTGGAGAACTTAAATGCAAATAATTGACTCATTTCATTAATATAAAAATAGATGAATCCAACACGACACCAAGATAATAAAAGATAAGTCACTACTGGCACTTGGCCTTATTACATTTAGGAAAAGCAACCTCGTACCTCATTTATGCAAAACAAATAAGGTTAGACCCTATCCCCCTCCAGATTCAACTATTTACATATCCATGATTAGCATATTGGCATTTAGTTCTCCAAAATTAACGCACAAAATGTGGTTGTGTCCGTTGGGATTATGGAAACTCCTGTGGACTTTTTGATAAGGTTTGTCTTCAAGGGTTATTATGTGGAAAACATATTAACCCGGCTAGGTTTGACCATGATGCATGTACAGTTATAATCAGAGTAAGGTTGCTATGGGGGTCTAGACTGGTACCCTCAACCGGACAACTTGAGGGGGAAAGGCACGGAACCGTCGATTGCACCGCTGATCAACTAGTTTTACCGCAAATAAGCCATTCTGAATTTAAAGGGTGACATATAGGAAGAACGAAACCACTCATCAAGCGTTGCTATAGGATTGATTACGCTCGAGTGGAATATGATGTTGAGCATGATTTATGCAGCAGTAAATAGCATGTTGTCAAGTATTTTCACAATACGAAAATAATAAATACGGTATTTAATAATTGAAAGATGTTTAAGAAAGGAAAACAAAGAAGTAAGTCAGTTTTTGTAGTAAAGAAAATCATAAATGCTCAAAACAGGCAATTCAATTCACATAAGGGGAAAGGGAAAGGGTGTGCATGTGCTAACAAAAAAGAAGCATACTTAAGACTAATTTACAATAAGAAAGTTTGTTATGGTAAAAGCCTAAAATCCCCAGCAGAGTCACCATGTTGTCGCGCGCCCCCTTTTTCCCCTTTCGCGGAGTCCGGGTTTTAACATGCTTTGGGATAACTCGTTTCCTTTTGGGAAAGGGGTATGGAAATTTAAGATTCGCCGCCTTATGGATTTAAGGTGCGTTAGGGCACCTAATGCAAGTAACTCATGAAACCGGTTTACATTACTAGAGGTTGGGTAAGGCTTGAAATTACCTTGAGGGGGAGGTGTTAGGCCCCCCTCGAGGTCCACAACGGTAGGTCCCGACCAAACTCATTTTTGGTGAATTAGTCATTAAGAATGTAAAGCAGTTTAAGCACACATATGGATTACAAAAAAAATGGGAATAAATGGGTCCTAGGTTTATTAGCCTATTGGATCACTTTTGTGAAATACCCGGTAAACCTTCCTCAATTAGAGAGGTTACACGTGGAATTAGCGCACATGTCATCATATCCCTTACTACCCAATTACCCTCCCCTTAGTGGTTATGTAAGTGATTCTAATTAAGTACTCTATGCGTGCATTACCCGTCCCTTTCTTATGACCCTGGATGTGTTTAGAACCTCTAATTAAGGCAGTTCTAGACTCTCCTAAAGTGCTTAAAAGGAGAAAATCTAAGCGACAATTTTAAACAAGTAGGACTGTCAGGTAAAGCAACAATTAAGGGGCACACATTTACCTCCACAAATAAGCAGTCAATTTCACATCTCAAACAACAGTATTTTAGATACTTTAAGAGTCCTAAAGCAGGATATTTAGGTGAGCATGACAAACAGAATATATGCAGCATCTTGTTAAAGCAAAGTAGTGGAGACCTAATCAGTTTGCCTACTGATTTTACGGGTTGCTGAATATGGGCACTTCACAAGTAATTAAACAAATCACAATTTTACCATTTCGCAAGAGTTTGATTATCCTACAGGCTTGCCTAGGCGTGGATCTGAGATGTCCTATAAACGGGATATCTAGTTGTCAATCAGGGTCATAATAGACTAATAAACGGTTTAAACAGGCAGTTCGTTCATTATGTCCTATAGGCATGCTGTCTAGGTGCTAAACATTACAGAACTGTTTTTATATATTCATCTCTATAAATATGTTATCTAGGTGTTGGGACTGCTTTTAAACTTACTCTTATAGACATGGTTGCTACTGATTTTATGCGATATAGGCACGGTATTTAGGCGAGTGAAATAGAAGTTCTAAAGCATGGTTTCTAATGCACATGAGAGAATGATCATGATTTTTAGACAGGGTTAATAGCACCCTAGTGACAGGATTCTTAAGCAGACATGATGTATGCAGAAGTTTAGAAAGTAGAAGTTTTAGAAAAAATGGTATGATGCCTATGAACAAGTTTTCTAATGCACAAATTATCCTAAGAGCATATTTCCTAATGCAAAAAAATAGTCATAGTAATCCTAAGAGCATGATTTCTACCCAAGTGCCCCACAAAAATTATATGAAAATTCGTCCCCCTTTTTACTAATATTCCCAATATCTGTTTACAAGAATTATTATTACAGACCATAAGTGAATTACAAAAATAAGTAATGCTATACTATAGGGAGCCTGGATAGGCCTAAAGTGAACTTGGCAAGCCAGGCCTTCGAACAGTACAAAGTACCATAACTCATAGTGTCCAATAAAGAGTATCCTGGTGTGTCGAAGTTCCTAAGGGCCTCAGGGACTCCGGGAAATTCTCAAACCAAGACCCTTTTAAAGAGAAGTCATTTTTGTGCAGTGTGGAAGGGCCAGCCCCAGTGTTCCAGAGTTAAGAGGAATCTCATGGATTCCTAGGAAGTACACACTCTGGAGAGGCAGGATCCTATGTATTCTAAGAGTAGGAGTGGAGTGCTTGAAATAGTAGGAATAATTTTAAGAAAACATAGCAGAAGTGAAACCAATTTAGAAGTGAAAATAGTTTGGGAGCGGAAATGGCTTAGAAGTGAAAACATATTAGGAGTGAAAACAGCTTAGAAATATTCTAGAGAAGGTTCAGCAAACAACAACAAGTAGGAAACACAGTCACAAGGTTTCACACAAAACTCCATATTGCCCAGACTCAACTCAGTTCATTAGTCAAACTTAGGTGAGCATATAGAATGCTGAGAACAAACAATTACATAAAAGGGAACAAGGGTTGGGAACACAAGAATCCTGAATCAAGAACACATTGAAACAGAGTGATAGGGAAGCATACTAGTCAGTAGAATCATAGGGCAGGCAGGGGTATAATATTTACCAGGACATGCTGAGTTAGGGTCTTAAACAAGGACCATCTAAGTTCATCAATCATACATAACTATGGAAGTAAGCATACTGACTCAAGCAATAGACAGAGAAACATAGAAGTTTAATGTAGGAGCAGTCATGTTAATCAATTCAGAGCGAGGACAGGTTTTTAACTACACAGAATTGATCATACCAGTTGAAGTCAATTAGACAGAAAATAAAAGTCTGAGACACCAAAGTAACCATGCTGGCTTAAGGCAATAAACAAGGAAGATTGAACCTTAAACACAAAAGTAAACATGTAGTAATAAACATGAAAGACTGGAATTTGAACACATAAGTAAACATGTTGATTAGAGTGAAACCTAAATAAGAGTAAACATGCTGATTAAATCAATGAATAGGTTGAGTGAAAATTAAACAGGAGTAAACAAGTTGATTAAGGCAGTAACAGGAAAACATAGAAGCTAATACATAGTAGTTAACTGGTACATAAGAGACATGGGTTTAACAGAAGTACAGCAACAGAGAGCACACAGATTTTAACTTCATAGTATAATGAACGACATTAGGAGTAGAAACATACCAGTTAAGGGAACCAAAACAGAAGGTAAAATAGGAAGTATTCAACAGTCTAGCCTTGGCTTTCAGCTGGCTAGACAAGCAATGAACACAAGTAGTAGAGAGAGAGATGAGAATGAAGTTTTGTGTCTGTGTATGTTTGAACTGTTGTTCGTATGTGTTGAATAATCAGTAATGAGAGTATATATAACACTTAGTAAGGTAAAAAAATAACGCAAGAGTAATTAAGAATTCATAAACAGGGTGACCCAAATAAATCAACCAATTAATTGGGGGATTTAATCAATCAATCATACGCAAGATATGGGAAAGACCCCTTAGGATATGGGAGTCAATTAACGGTATAAAATTAGGGCTTAAATAAGGCAGTAAATCAGTTCTATACCATATAGGAGTCAATCAAGCCCCTTAAGTTTGATTGATAATCTAAATAAGGCAAGTATTACTAATAAAAGTCACAAATAAGGAAATAGGTAAGAATACCAGAAAATACTAATTTTAATAGGAAAGAATCATTAGAAACCTAAATAGAATCAGTCAATGTACCTGGTTAACAGAATTAAACATAATAACTGGAAAAACTGGAAAAAATCAATGTCACAAATAGAAACAGTTAGGGTTTAGGCATATATACGAAAATCAATAAAACATGTAAAGAAATAATTAGATTAAACACTTGAGAGTTAGAAAACCCTTTTGAAGAAACTCAGGATGACCCCTAATTTCAGAAAAAGTAAATAGAATCGAAATAGTTAACGAAAACAGAAGATTTTGAGGGGAAGTACCAAATAACACTCGAATCGTTTCAGATCTACAAAGATCTGAACAGATTCAAGTAGTCGTAAAACTAGGGTTTTTCAAAAAACAATAGAGATGAGAGAAAATTGGTCAAAAGCCATAGATTCGAACTAAATGTAGGAGAAAATCAGTACTCACACACGAGAATGGCCCTAGACAGGCCAGTAAACAAGTTTCAGGCAAGAACATATTGAATCTCCATGACATTTTCTCAAGGATCCATGTAATCGAGCAACCAGGAAGCATAAACGGTTGGTAATGATCAGAGAAACTCAGAATCTCCATAGTAGGAGCTTTTTGCCGGTGACGGCGATTAGGGTTAGAGGTAGGTCGAGAAAGAATTGGAGAGGTTAGGGAAACCAATGACGGCAGAATGAGAGAATGAGGGAGGTTTAGGGTTGGTTTAGAGATTAATATGGTAAGCTTTAATGTGGATCGTTGATCTAAAAGATAACGGCCACGATTTGATGGGGGTTTGGGTCGAGTAGGTGCAAATTGGGCTTAAGGTGAATTGGGCTGGTATTATTAAAGAGTTTGGGCTGATATTTAAAGGGTTAGGGCTGGTATTTAAGGGGTTAGGTCCGAAAAGTTAAAGAAATTAAAAGGTCTATTCGTTAAATACCCAATTAATTGATAAAAATAATTAACATATTATAAAAATGGTTTTCATGCATAGAAATATTTTAAAATAATTACTTAATATTTTAAAAATACAACAAGCTATTTTCTAGTAAAGTAATGTAATAATGCATAGATGGGCTATAATTGCAAAGTTATTGCAATTGCAACCCAAAAATGTAAATGTGCTCATTTGTGAAATAATTAGGTTTAGTGTTAATATAAATAGCAAATGTAAATCGCAAAATTGTTATAAAATTATTTGTAATGCAGTTAATGATTATTTATATAATAAAATACTGGGATAAATTAATTAGAAATCCTAAAAAATGCAGCAATTATGGGAAAATATTATTGATGCTAATGCATGGTTTTGGAAGTATATATGCATTTTGAAAATATTATAGGGAAAAATTTGGTATCAATAGGTATGGTCATGGCGAGGCAATGACTATAGTTCATTAGGTTGTTTCTAATGGGCCCTAAAAATTTAGACAATTCTGGCCAGTCTCCTGAATTCATGATGATGTCATGGATATTTGTACGCGAAAAATCTGAAAATCATGCTGAATTTCTATTTTATTGCTCTAAAATGTCAAAAAACAAGGAAAGTCATGTTAAGGCAACAACTATGATTCATTAGGTCCTTTATGATGGGCTCACAAAATTTTAGGATATTCATAGCCAGTCGCCCGAGTTTATAAAGATGTCGTAGACATTAGCACACGAAAAATCAAAAATCATTTTGAATTCTTGCTTTATAACTCTGAATTCTAAAAACAAGGAACATAGAGAGACATCACCAAATTTTTGGCTATTCGAGGCTGGTCACCCGAATTCATGAAGATGGTGTAGACATTAGCACACGCAAAGTAAGAAAACATATTGAATTCCTATATTATGGCCCTAATATAGCAAAAAAATCATAGAACAGTCATGGAAAGACAATGACTATGGTTCATTAAGTTATTTTTAATAGGTCGATAAAATTTTAGGCGATTCGGGTCTGGTTGCCCGAATCCATGAAGATGACGTGGACATTAGCACATGAAAGACTGAAAACCATGCTGAATTCCTCTTTTATGGCCTTAAAATGCCAAAAACATGGAACATTCAGCACGAGTGATGATTACAATTCATTAGGTCATTTTTTATGTGCCCACAAAAATTTTAGGCAATTGAGGTTCGGTTGCTCGAATTCATGAATATGGCTTGGACATTAGCACATTAAAAATCAGATTTCGTGCTGAATTCCTGTTTTATGGCCATAAAAGGCCACAAAATGAGGAATGGTCTTGGTGAGACAATGAATATGGTTCATAGGTCATTTCGGATGAGACCACAATATTTTAAGCAGTTCAGGGCCGGTCTCCCGAATTCATGAAGATGACGTGGTCATTAATACATAAATGATGTGAAATTGTGTTATATCCCAGTTTTATAGCCCTAAAATGCCAAAAAATAATCAATGGTCATGGAGAGATAATGACTATAGTTCATTAGGTCATTTGTAATGAGCCCACATAATTTTACGCGATTCGGGACTAGTCGCCCGAATTCTTAAAGATGGCATGGGTAATAACATACGAAAAATTTGAACAAGTAACACTCATGCGAGGCAATGATTATAGTTTACTAGTTTATTTATGATGGTCAACAAAAGTTTTAGGCAATTCAGATCCGGTCGCCTGAATTCATGAAGATGACGTGGACATTACCACATGAAAACTCAGAAATCGTGCTGAATTCCTCTTTTATGGCCATAAAACGCCAAAAAACAAGAATTGATCATGGAGAGACAATGACTATGGTTCATTAGATGATTTTTGATGGGCCCAAAAAACTTTTAGGCGATTTGAGGTTGGTCGCTGAAATTCATGAAGATGGCGTAAACATTAGCAAATGAAAAATTAGAAATCGTGTTGAAATCCTTTTGTATGGTCCTAAAATGCCAAAAATGAGAAACGTTCATGGAGAGACAATGTATATGGTTCATCATGTTGTTTCTAATTGGCCCAAAAAATATTATGTGTTTCAAGGTCGGTCGTCCGAATTCATGAAGATGGTATGAAAATTAGCATATAAAAACTGAAAATCGTGCCAAATTCCTATTTTAGTGGCCCTAAACCGCCAAAAATGAGAAAATTTCATAGCGATGCAATGATTATGGTTCATTAGATCACTTTTGATGGGACCATAAAATTTAAGGCGATTCAGGACCGGCCGTCTGAGTTCATCAAGATGGCGTGGACATTAGCATACAAAAAAATAGAAATCATGCTGCATTCCATTTTATGGCTCTAATATGCCAAAAAATGATGAACAGTCATGGAGAGGAAGTGAACATGGATCATAAGGTAGCTTCTGATGGCCCAAAAAAATTTAGGCAATTCGGGGCCAGTCGCCCGAATTCATGAAGATGATGTGGACATGCACACGAAAAATCAAAAAATCATGATGAGTTCTTATTTTCTAGCCCTAAAACGCCAAAAATTGAGAACGATAGTAATGACTATAATGCATTAGGTCATTTTTCATAGGTTCAAAAATATTTAGGCGATTCGGGGCCGACCACTCAAATTCCTAAAGATGGTATGGACATTAGCACACGAAAAATCAAAAATCATACTGAATTCTAGTTTTATGGCCCTAAAACGCCAAAAACAAGGAATGATCATGACGAGGCAATAATTATTGGTCGTTAGGTCATATTTGATGGTCCCACAAAAATTTAGGAGATTAGGTCCGGTCGCTCGATTTCATTAAGATGGCATGAACATTAGCATATGAAAAATTGGTAAGCATGCTGAATTCTTGTTTTATGGCCTTAAAATTCCAAAAACAACTACAAATGATCTTGGTGAGTCAATGAATATAGTTCATAAATCATTTCTGATGGGCCCATAAAATTTTAGGCGATTCAGGACCGTTCGCTCTAATCATGAAGATAGTGTGGTCATTAGCAAATAAATAATAAAAAATCATGCTGAATTCATATTTTATGGCTCTAAAATGCTAAAAACAAGGAATGGTCATAGCGAGGTAATGAATATGGATCACGAGGTCGTGTCTAATGAGCCCACAAAGTTTTAGGCGATTCAGGGCTGGTCGCCTGAATTTTAAAGATGGTGTGGATAATAGCATACGAAAAATTAGAAATCGTGCTGATTTTCTGTTTTGTGGCCCTAAAACACCTAAAAAGAGGAACGGTCATGGCGAGGCAATGACTATAGTTTATTAGGTCATTTATGATGTTCCAATTATTTTTAGGCAATTAGGGAGCCAATTTCTCAAATTCATGAAGATGGTTTGGACGTTAGCACACGAATACTCAGAAATCTTGTTGAATTCCCATTTTATTGCCTAAAACGTCAAAAAATGATAAACGGTCATGCAAAAGCAATGAATATGATTCATTAGGTTATTTTTTATGGTCCCTTAAAATATTAGGCGATTCAGGGCCGATCATTTGAATTCATGAAAATGGTGTGGACATTAGCACAAAAAAAATGGAAAGCGTATTGAATTCCTGTTTTATGTCCGTAAATTGCCAAAAAGAGGAACATTCAGAAAGGCGACGACTATGGTTCACTAGGTCATTTATGATGGTCCATAAAATATTAGGAAATTGGGGGACGACTGCCAGAGTTCATGAAGATGGCATGGACGTTAGCACACGAAAACTTAGAAATCATGTTGAATTCCTGTTTTATGGTCCTAAAAGCCAAAAAACGAGGAACAAACATGGAGAGGTAATGAATATGGATCATTAGATCATTTCCAATAGGCCCACCAAATTTTAGGTGATTCGATTCTGATTGCCCGAATTTATGAAGATGGCGTGGACATTATCACACGAAAAATTAGAAAATCATGATGAATTCCAATATTATGGCCCTAAAACGTCAAAAAATATGGAACCATCATGGAGAGCCAATGGAAATAATTCATTAGGTGATTTTATATAGGACCAAAAAATTAGGCGATTTGGGGACGGTAGCCTAAATTCATAAAGATGGCGTGGACATTAGCACACCAATAATCAAAAATCATGTTGAATTCCTATTTTATAGCCCTAAAATGACAGAAAATAAAGGAATGGTCATGTTGAGACAATGGCTATGATTTTTTAGGTCATTTATGAGGAGCCCACAAAATCTTTGGTGATTCAAGGCCGGTCACCTGATTTCATGATGGTGGCATGGCTAAAGCTCACGAAAATCATGGCATGGCAATGAATATGTCCATTAGGTCCTTTCTAATGGACCCTCAAAATTTCAGGCAATCTGGGCCTATAGCCGGAATTCATGAACATAACATGGATATTAGGACATGGAATATCAGAAGCGTTGCTTAATTCCTATTTTATAGCCCAAAAATTCAAAAAAATGAGGAATAGTCATGGAGATTCAATGACTATTCTACATTAGGTCCTTTCTGATAGGCCTATAAAATTTTAGGAGATTTGGCACCGGTCGCCCGAATTCATGAAGATGGCGTAGGCTGTGTAACGCATGAAAATATGGGAATCGTCTTGAATTCCTATTTTATGGCCGTAAAACACCAAAAAATAAGGAATGATTATGGTGAAGTGATGAATACTATTTATTAGGGGGGGTTTTGATGGGCCCATAAAATTTTAGGGGATTTTGGGTCAGTCACCCGAGTTCATACAGATGGTGTGGGCTATAATACACGAAAATCCGGGAATCGTTTTGAATTCCTGTTTTAAAGCCCTACAATATCAAAACAAAATGAGGAACGAACATGGTGAAGAGATGAATATTGTTAATAAGGTCATTTTTTATAGGCCCTCAAAATTTTAGGAGATTAGGGGATGGTCGCCCAAATTCATGCAGATGTCATGGGCTATAGTAGACGAAAATCTAGGAATCGTCCTGAATTGTTGTTTTATGGCCCTAAAATGATAAAAACTAAGGAACGGCCATGGCGAATCAATGACTATCGTTCATTAGGACATTTTTGATTGGCCCGCAAAATTTGAGGAAATTTGGAGTCGGTCGCCTGACTTGATGCAGATGGCACGAGCTATCGCACCGAAAATTTGGGAATCGTCTTGAATTCCTATTTTATGATCCTAAAATCCCAATAAATAGGTATAGTCATGGAAAATCGATTATTATTCTTTATTAGGTCATTTATTAAGGGCCAATGGATCGGTCGCCCGAATGGATGTAGACAACGTGAGCTATAACATATGAAAATCTGGGAATCATCCTGAATTCCTCGTTTATGGCTGTTAAACACCGAAAAATGAGGAATGGCTGCGGATAAGTGATGATTATTTTGCATTAGATTGTATTTGATGAGACAACAAAATGTTAGGATACTCAGGTGTGAACAACTAATTTTTGACCACACTCAAATGTTATACTATTTTAGTGTAAATATTCC